>JABEEO010000097.1:0-155380 GCA_013364945.1 Fusarium tupiense
GCCCAATGATATGAGCGGAAAGAACACCATCCTCTGTCACATACGACCATACCTACCAGAGAACTCGGGATCCCGTCCGCTCTCCCATAGATAAGCTGGTAAGGGGCGGATTAGTAGTTGGGTCGGTGACGACCAGCGAATCCCCGCTGTTGTATGTTTTTGCCTTTTTGCCATTGTTGTTATAGACATGGTTGGTGGAAAGATGGACGGTCACTGCATAGGCAGACTGCAGTCGCTCGTAGGGATATGAGCCAACGGCGTTTTGGGCCGAACCACCCACTGATCGGGCATGCCGTGCATGCATCACAGGAAAGTCGATGCTGCTAGACAAGCGGAGGCGCAATGGTCGCAGATGTAGAAAGTTTGCTTTCGGCTACAAAGAAGGGGGACGACGAGTGAGGTGGATGAACAAGCGTCAGAGGCTGGCATCATTGTCGGTAACGGACCTCTCGGCCAGGTTAATAGTGAATTAAGCGACACGGAATGTTCGAGCAGGTGTCGTTTGAGAATCTCGCAATCCAAGCGTTGTCTTGAATGTTGCTTTGGTCCACCAGAACCTGCACACTTGATGCATACCTATGTCAGGGCTTCAGGAGGGATTGATTCTGACAGGGCGCGATGTTCGCCGCGGGATGATTTGTAGGCATGAAGGAAACGGGCAGCAGTTGACCAAAGGGGGTCAAGGTAGGTAAGGAGTACGGAAATTGCTCAGAAAGTGGATAGCTGTGATTCGTGTAATTGAGGAACGACTATGAACATACATTCACGGGTATCTATACAAGAAATTCTGAAACAAAATGACAAGACGCAATGCTTATAAATCGGATTCGCTGGAACATCATCGAGGCTGGGCAGCCATGGCATAGTTCGTATAGTGCTCGAAGAAATCGCTTGGCAATATTGTGTCGCTCATGACGAGGACATCAAGCCTCCTCTTGCGATCGTCTTGTCGGACGAGAGAATATGCGATGTGACGAAGTTGTTCGTTGTGGTTATTGGGGATCGAGACTCGTGGATGCAGGCTGCGGTCTGTTGGGGCATCGACTTTGGCGAGGCCGTGAGGAAGCGCGTGTTTGGGTTGGGTTCGTCGGCATGTAAAGGGAGATCTCATCACTCTGTAAGGAATTAGTCAGGATATGCCAGATCTATTGTGGTACACAGGCAAGACGTACATCACGAGGTTCATGTGTGGTGCAAGTGAGCCCTCCAGACCAGGCGCGCCATTACCAGTATTACCGCAGAGTGGCACAGGTCCATTTAGCGAAGGCAAGCCTTGACGTGCTGCCCAGCGGTTTTTCAGCTGGAGGCAGAGCCACCCAAGGTGAAGAGGATGGCGTCATCGTGCTCATAGGAACAACAGCCTGGACTGAAGCTTTGTTGGCGATTCATCCTCGGCCAGCGCCACGCAGGCAGTCAATGGGAGAATGCAGGCATGACTCTGGGCGGCGGCGACGCCGTGTACGCAACATCAGGAGATGAACGCTGAGTTTGGTTTGAGTATTAACCGACAGTCAATAACCCGAGTGTTTCAACTTGTAAGGCGTGTAACGATATCGTCGTACACATCACTGCGAACCCTGTCGAGGAATGACTGTGCGACTCCATTTTCGTCTCTGTGCTCTTGGATGGAGTCTACCTTGGCATCCAGATCCTCTAAATCGTCTCGTAGCTCGACCAGGCGCGTATCGTAGCCTTCCAGGACATCAGCGCTGTGCTTATCCTGGCCCTGGAGCTGCTCGACGTCACGCTGCAGGGAGCTAAAGTCTTCGCGAAAAGTCGTGACTTGCTGTCGTAGCTGATCGAGATCTGTCCTGAGGCTGCTGTTCTCTTGTCTCAAGGCGGAAAGTTCCTGGTGAACGAGTCGATCCCTTTCACTCCGCGCCTTGAGCTCGGCCCAAATTTGAGCGAGTTCATCTCGTGCCTCGTCCGAGCTGCTAATGCGGCGGCGCTTTCTCTCGTTGATTGGGGGAGCTGGCGGTGGAGACCCAGTCTCGTTGTAGGCCGGTGGCGCGTCGTCTTGTGGGGAGAGATCGATGACCTTCGTCTCAGCACTCGCAGGTTTTTCGTGGGAAGATGCCAAGCGAGTTTGTTTCACGGCCTCGCTTATGGAATGAAGCTCAGCTTTGGAAATCTTGGTAGCATCGACGTAAATACCGAATGAGGTTGTGGCAGAGAGTTTGCGAAGAGCATCTAAGACCTTCCCTGACTGTGTTCGGCTAGGGGCCAACGGCTCTTTGGCAGCGGTGGGAACAAAGAGCCGAATGTTCTTGTTTGTTTGGAACTTCAGGCACACGACGGGGCACTTGAACTTCTCTTGCACTGCTTCCGGTGCATTTGAAGCAAAGGCGAAGTCGAATGATGTGATGGAAGAGGGATCGATGGAGACCGCAACAAGTGAAATGCCTTCGACTCCTTTCAAGTTCATCGGAAAACACAGCTCGACAGTTGCGCTCAGCTCGCTCAGGTGAATTCGTAGCATGATACTGTCGATCTTTGGATCGGGCTTCGAGAAGCAGTGGGTTGCGCCATCGTGTTCCCACTCAACAACGGCGGGCGTAGTCTCATCGACGTCAAGACATGGCGAGGTGGAAGACGACATTCCTAGAATCCATCAGTAGCACAGCGAGCATCAGACGTACCTTTACGCCGTCAACGAGACACGAGCAGAAATGACCAGCTCCGTCAACAGGCAACCTGTGGTCCCCAGCAATGCTGCAAGACCGCGCTTGAACTCCAGCAACGCTGCGAGTCCAAGCCAGATCCCTTCTACAGTCCCCGGTTGTTCCAACAAAGGGCGCACCGCGCACGTTCGATGGGTACAAGTCGGAATTTTATAACGGTCTGCAGTGACGGTTCACCGGGTCTCTAAACGTGCGTATCGTTGGGGCGCGAGGAGGGTCGGTCGAGGAGCGAAATCTCGATCAGCGAACCCACTTGATCTTCAGCACGCTGCAAGAACAAGTTGGAGCGCTTCTCTTGATAGATGGTTGTGCCTTCGGTCGGGTGTGGATGGTCATGATGCATCCTTTGGCCAGACCGTGAATGCGAATGGAGTTGAAGGAATTGTGGGGCCGTCACATGACCATGGAAGCAGTAATGGTCCAAGCTCGTTTTCAAAGAGAAAGGAAAGCAAAGAAATCTTTGACTGAGGAAACAGGATCATGAGAGCTAAAGATGTTACTTACTGAAAAGAAGAACTAACGGGGAAAGGCTACAGCAGAATGGGAAACGTTATCACTGTTTGAAGTGAAGAAGCTCCGTGATTCAAAGGACATGGTCTGTGCGCTCGGGTGTTCAGTTGTTCCGTAAAGCAAACGCATTGCTCGGCGCCATATCACAGTGATGAGCACAGTGCCGTAGAAACCTTCAACTGTGGCTTACTTGCTGAGTTACCCTGCAGGATCTGGACGGAGACTCTGAAACTGAAAAACTCTTAGAAACCTGAGATGAATAGTCTTTATTATAGCTGTATCTATTAGTTAATTTTAATATTATTATAGTTTTCCTTTTATATAATTATTTAAAGGCTTCTAGGTAATATAATAAAATGCCTATATAACTTTACATTAGGAGGAAGTAAAACACCAAATAAAACAAACATATGCACAAAGCTAATAATACAGCCTAGCCGTCGGTAACCATTACTAAGGATACAAAAAATAAATAAGTATGCCTGGTATGTCTGACTCTGTGCCTATATTCTGTGAGTATCCTGTAATATCGACTTATTTAATTTGTGCAGACTGTAACTTTTTGTGCTGTAAATTGCAACGCGAGATGCGCGTTGAGGTTGAACGCGTCAAGTTAGTTAACGCGCAGACCTTGACAAAGGACCAATCATGTTCCTACAACACCGGTGCTTTTCACTTGTTTATCTCCAGTGTGTTCATTCGGTGGTAAAAAATGTCTGTCTCTGGTACTTCTTCAAACACATCACTTGCGCTTGTCACTGAGATTTACCATTCACCTTGACCAAAACTCATAATTTGCCAAATTTATACCTGTGTACCAAATTGCCTATTTTATGCGCCCCGAGCCATGAATCTATTGACGAAAGAAAGTCATGAAAATGACGAGGCCTACACTCAGGATTTCCCATTCGTCATCCCCTCCCACCTCTCAAAATTCCCAGCTTCCAGGCCAAACAAGTCCAATAACCGACCGACCATCTGATTCAATATATCATCCACTGAGCTCGGTCTTGTGTAGAATCCGACAACAGGCGGTGCAATAATCGCTCCGGCTCTTGTCACCTCCATCATATTCCGCAAGTGTATCTCACTCAGCGGCGTTTCTCTCAATGACAACACTAGCCCCCTTCGTTCTTTGAGGCAGACATCTGCGGCGCGAGTGATAAGGTCATCGCATATGCCGGCATTGATGGCAGCTAGCGTTTTTACCGAGCAGGGGACAACGATCATGCCATCGACATGACATGACCCGCTTGCAATTGGTGCGGCTAAGTCATTCGGATTGTAGACATGATCTGCTAGTGCTCTCACTGAAGCTGGTGTGTAGTCTGTTTCGTATTTTATGGTCTCGGCTGCCCATTTGCTGATGATGAGATGAGTTTCAACATTCAGTCTTCGAAGTGTTGAGAGAACATGAATGCCAATGGCAGCTCCTGTCGCGCCGGTCAGGGCTACGATGATCTTCTTTCTTGGTGCCTCTCCCATATTGATCTTGAAGAGTTGAGTTGCGATGCAGAGTGTAAAGACAAGTTGGCGTGTAATCGATAGAATAAAGACTGCTCCCAGCTTCTAAGTCAAAAAGACAAAATCGTTATGGTGCTCATAAGTAACCGGTTGATAGGACATGCGGCTCTTCTTAAGCGAAGTCCATGTCATACCAGACCCGTCAGTTTGGTAGCATTGAGGCTCAGTTCGGGGTCCTTCGGTGCCTTCGGGGCCCACATTCCCGGATATTGCGGCTCGGCAGATGTGGACTCGGTGGACTCGGGGCCTCGGACTACCATGCGTCATACGATAAACAGAGTAGATAGTATGAGATCGATGAAGATATAAGAATTGTAGAAGCCCTGCAGTCATATTGTTGATATCTATCAAGAATCAATAAGACTCATCATCATCATGGCTTCCAAAACTCTTCCTCATATGGACTTCCGCAGTTACGTTGAGGCTCTCGAAGCCGACGGCGACCTTGTCTCAATCACTGAAGAGTGCGATCCTCATCTTGAAGTTGGCGCCATCATTCGAAAGGCTGTTGAGAATAATGACAAGGCTCCCCTGTTCAACAAGCTCAAGGGGCAGGATGAGAATGGCTTATGGAGAATATTGGGTGCACCGAACTCCCTTCGATCCGACCCCAAGCAGCGTTACGGCAGACTTGCCAGACATCTCGGACTTCCTACAGACTCTTCTATGAAGGTTATCTTGGATAAGATGATCGCTGCCAAAACGACACCTCCTATCCCGCCAACGGTTGTTGAGACTGGTCCTTGCAAGGAGCATATCTTGACACCCGACCAGTTTGACCTCACCAAGCTTCCAGCACCACTGCTTCATCAATCAGATGGTGGAAAATACGTCCAAACTTACGGAATGCACATTGTAAAATCCCCAGATGGCAAATGGACCAACTGGTCTATTGCTCGTGCGATGGTCTACGACCGTAACCACCTTGCCGGATTGGTGATCAAGCCGCAACACCTCTACCAGATCCACGAGATGTGGAAGAAGGAAGGCCGCGATATGCCCTGGGCTTTGGCCTTTGGAGTCCCTCCTGCTGCCATCATGGCATCGAGCATGCCACTCCCTGACGGATTGTCTGAGGCCGAGTACATTGGTTCGCTCGTCGGATCATCCCTTGATGTCGTCAAGTGCGAGACCAATGGACTTTATGTACCCGCCAACTCGGAAATAGTCTTTGAGGGGACATGCTCTATTACGGATACAGCACCTGAAGGACCCTTTGGGGAGATGCACGGGTAAGTCTGCAATGCTGTCTATTTTCTTCCAGTGCTGACGGTCACATAGCTACGTATTTCCTGGCGATGCGCACCCTTGGCCAAAGTATACGGTGGACCTCATCACGCACCGCAAAGATGCAATTTTGCCCGTCTCCAACTGCGGAAGGCTGACTGACGAGACTGTGAGTATTAGCTTATTTTCCTTGAGCATAACTAACTTCTGTAGCATACAATGATAGGTCCTCTTGCTGCAGCAGAGATCGGCTTTCTTCTCAAGTCGAAAGGTCTCCCTATCAAGGAAGCCTTCTCTCCTTTCGAGTCTCAAGTTACATGGGTTACGTTACAGGTGGACACTAAGAAGCTACGTGAGATGAAGAGAACGTCTGAGAAGTTCTGCCGCGAAATCGGAGACATCATCTTCAATCATAAGGTCGGTTATACGATCCACCGATTGGTAATCGTCGGTGATGACATCAATGTGTACGATTTCAAGGATGTAATCTGGGCTTTTTGTACCCGTTGCCGTCCCGGAATGGACGAGTACTTCTTTGAAGACGTTGCTGGATTTCCTCTCATTCCATACATGTCGCATGGTAATGGAGCGCCTAATCGCGGTGGTAAGGTTGTCTCTGACAGCTTGTTGCCAGTCGAATATACCACTGGGAAGAACTGGGAAGCAGCGGACTTTAAAAACTCGTTTCCAGAGGAGATCAAAGACAGGGTTTGCAGCCGATGGGAAGCCTTGGGCTTCAAAAACCCGAAGTAATATGGGCCATATTAACATAGAAACTTATAGAGATTACTAGAATATTTCAGGATATCATCATAAAATATTTCTTTTATTTGAATATTTATGATAAGTTTAGTACATGTCATCATAAAATATCATTTTATTTGAACATTTATGATAAACTTAGTACATCTCCTCTAAAAATGACCTAAAGACCAAAATCTTGTGGCACCTGGTCCGACATTATGAAATTGTATGATTCAAGGGGAGAAAATGCGTCAAAGTCAAAATCTCGAAGCCAATCATCCAAGCTAACCATGCTGCAATGAGATCGATCAGTATGTCTGAACAGTGGGAACTTGGGAAGGGCTGCAGCACAAACCTTGGTTCTTGAGTATTACCAAAGTGCTGCTCTGGTAGAACAATCATATTTTCTGAAGAGACTGCTATTGGATGATGCTCTTGCGATGAATTTTCACTTTGGCCTCTGGTCTCTTCCATTGAAGATCGTTGTAGAGCTTGAATGGCCCTGAGAGCTTTCTTGTGTGCCGCAGAGAACTGTCCAACATCGTCGCTGCGCTCATTTAGCGTTTTAAGTAGCTCAGCTAATATGTCTTGAGATTCTTGATCTTGGGCGTCAGAGCCTTGTCGGATAAAGCTCAGCAAGAGTGCTGAGGCAAGACCGTTGTGAACGAAGGCCCATGAACGGGTTGCAAGATTTGAGATTGAGCGAAGCTTGATGAAAGCGCGAACACTGCGCTTCAAAGCACCTTGGAAGCGGTTCGATATCATACAGCATTCTTCTTCACTAAACTTTCCTTTGTTCTGAGAGGACAGTACAGGGCGGCAGAGGGTAGAGAGAAGAAAGTAACGATGGACGATCAGGCTATAGTGTTCCTGTAGCTCTTGGATTGAGGCGGATCGCTGCAAGTCCTGCAGGTGAGGAGCTAGAGAAGACTCGTAGAGGTCGAAGTCATGAAAGAGCTGGCTATAGTTCCTGACTGGTTCTATCCGGGGAAGTCTTGGAAGGTGTCTGAAGCTCAGATGGCATAGCCAGTTCATAGCCTGTCGGTAGTCAAGAGGATGGCTAGATGGATCTAGTGCTACCAGAGCTGGGAGATCTAAGTCAAGGTCCATTTCATGAGATGCTGGGGGTCTATCAAATGCTAATGAGAGAAGCGCGTCTTGCCAAACAATCGCGAGCCTATGAATAAGGGATACGTCAGTAGCCATAAAACAAACAGTATTTTGCTGAGGAGTTCACCTCAACTGCTGTGCTTCTGCAGGCGAGAGACGGAGAGCACAGTGGTTCATAGGCTGATGGAGGCCAACGGATAACGCGACTCGAACCGTGGTGCCACCTAGGATCCAAGCTGCACGAGGATTCATGTTATTTTGCAAAACATGACCAAGGATGAGCAATGCTTGGATCAGTCTCTTGGAAGGATTCCATAACAGATCAAAAGACCCCAGATACTTGAGAGCGGAGTGCACTAAGGTGGTCAGTTACTTGTAAGCGACTGGAAGGGGAGAACTGATGCTTACAATTTTGACTGGACTTGGATAGTCGTGTAGCAGTGGGTAAGTCCGAGAACTGCGCCCCAGCCGCCATTATAGCATGAAGTAGACAAAGGCTATGATTGTCGACCTGCTGTGCCTGAACTTCGCGATTCAAAAGAGAACAAATGAGCTTCTCGATCTCAGTGAGATCGTCGACGACGAACACAAAGGAGTGAAGTCGATCCCGATAGAAGCCGAACAGAGTTATCATGTCCTGGTCAACAGCAACAGTTGTTTCTGAACGTCCTGCAGGGGTGCCACGTCCACCATCGGCAGCGCCATCCATACCGAGAAGAGGGAGAATTCCTGTTTCAAACGCGGTGCGACGCTCATTATTGGCATGAGGTTGGGTAGTATCTGGCCTAGCTACTGAGATGATGGAGTTGTCACCTAGCAAGGACGGACTCGCGTTAGATGCACTGCCACTGTGACTGACGGGGCGCCCAGGTTGTGTTTCATTGTTACTACCGTGACTCAAGTCATCTGTAGTCTGTAGTTCTGGTTGCTGAGGTTGCGGAGTTGGACTTGATGACGCCCGAGGTTGGTCGTAGAAGCAGAGGTCAGAGTGACCGCGCTTGATGCATGTTTGACAGGGCTGCTGATGATTACAGCGCACTTTTCTCTCTCTACAGGGCAAGCATGCTTTTCGGATACGCGCAAGTTGCCTCACGCGCAGTATGCTCTTCAAATCCGGCGGCTGAGTTGCTGCAGCCTCCGTTCTCGGCGCGTTCGGGTATCTCGGGATATTCGGAGTTTGTTGCGGAGAGTCGTTCATTGTAGAGCTACTTGTTTGAGAGAAATTGGATGCATAGAGAAATCATTCAGCTGTATTAGAGGCGGCTCTTCATCGATTTGAGACCCCGTACGCATGCTTGAAGCAAGATTCGCTTGATCCTGTAGTTCGAGATGTCCATCGCGCTAGTCCTGTAACCTCAGGCACCAATTGCCACTCAATCATTCTGTTGGTGGTTTTCATCAACGACCGAAGCATCACAAAAGCGTAGGAATTCAAGAGAAAAGTTCATGCTGGGCTATGAGAGAATTGTATATACATTCTCAGTCCTACATTGCCTGGCTGTCTCGCAGCTGTTCAATCTAGGGATACGAGACTTAAGGCTCGAGTTAACGGATATCGGCTCGAGGGCGCTAGACTCTTCTGATCTTGTAGAGATGGCGTCAAAAAATAACTGACTAGCTTAGACGCTTTAGTTATACCAAGCTTGTTCAAGCCTTTTTGTCGTTCGAAGGCAAGGCCGTAAGGTTTCTTTCACCCTTAATCGGGTATAAGTGGGCATTTGAGAAACCCCAAGATTCATTCATGCGAGGCAGACCCTAATAAAAGCACGTTCTGGAGGGAGATTCCGGTTATAACCATGCCGTGATGCCGTAACTGCGCCGTTGCATCGGAAGTCCTGCGCCGAAAGCGGGGCCATCTTACTCCCTCGTCGTTGAGCATTCCTAGACAAGTAAGTGCCGACAACTTCAACCCAAAGTGCGCCATTTCATCAACGGCTACGGCACGGCCTAACAATTCTGAAGCTAGACCCCTTTCACTCTGTTTCTCGCGAAAAACAAGCCACGTCATCTGGTCAAAACGCATGCAGGGTTCAACATGCGTGCAATAATCTAACTAGGGGTAGCCCAGATGACCCAATTATGTTGGACTTGGCTTTGAGAGAAGCTCAGAGCCAAGACTTATAGCCTATCTTAGCTGTCTGTGCTAAACTTATTCAAGTTCAAAGATTGGTTGAAGCGTATCGATGGCTGAGTCTATAAGTTGAACATTCAGCCCATTCCGAATTCTGAAGTCCCCGAAGAAACAGATGAAGTCGGCAATGTCAGTATACGAGAGTCAGAGTTGGAGTGTTGCTCATGTCAGATTATCTACCCAATTATAACATACCTCATTTAGATGCTGCCGTGTTATCCCCCAAATGCATGTGTAAATCCCTTCTGATACAAACTCAAAAGCGCCCTGGCCTAAAACCGACCCCTGATCGGCTTGTCCATCCCGAACAAGACCCTTTTCTCACGAGGTGTCAAGACCCCCAAGCACAGACCCCCCCTTCTCACCATTCAATATTATTTACGTATCACACAACAAGGCACCAATTTAATTCTCGCATCTTGCCGAGGAACCGCAGCCGCGTAATCTGCGCACGGAAACACGGCTTACCCAAGTGGAGCAATCTGTCCTGCTCCGCCTCAGCTACCCCGGACCGAATCTTACGAGTTGGCCACTGACGAGACTAGACGCGATTCTAGGCCCGCGACTAGAAGGATTTCGGCATTTTTCGTATGGAGGCGTCTACGATAGAACCAATCCCAGGGTGTTGAATATTTACTGATCTGCCTCGCTTGAGAAGCGCTGGCTTTCTCGTATTGAGCTTCTGCTTCTTCGTTGCCTGCTCCGTTCCTCGGTTTGAGCCGCGTGGGCAACTCTCCTTTTTAGTAGGCGACTTTGCGTCAGTGAGGCACAAATGATGCGAGGATAAATACAGAATCATGGCCCCTTCTCCGCAGTTTGACAATTCATTTCTTCTGTACACTTTTTGCTTAATTAATTGCTTTCGTTTGTATTCTCCACTCGCTATAATGTCTGATTCAGCCCATCATGCCCATCGGGTATTTGTACCCAAGATCCAGATCATCGAAAACAACCCCCTTTCACATCTTCTACCATACGGCTCCTTAATACTTGCTACCAGCATCATCTGCATTGTTCTCCTTACCAACTGCCTCGAGCGATGGATCTTACCAGCTGTTTACAAAGAAATCTGTCAAACATTCGAACGGACAAAAGATGAAAGGCGACGGCGGTCTTTTGTCTACTTTCACGTCGGCAGCATCATTCTTTTCTGCGTTCTTTGCAGTGGATGCTATCCAATGATGTACTTCCTCATCGGCGATGCCAAATTCTCTACACCATTCACCAAAGGTAGCTCTGTCACGATCGGAGACAGTCTGCTTGTTCTTTCCGAAGTCTACAGTTCATATTATATCTTCGAAATATGCTTTCGCACCAAGTTCGCGAGCCCTCTCAGCATAGCGCACCATACTGGACTCCTTGTCATCACACAGACAGCGTTGAGTCTTTTTGCCGATCACGACAAGCATCGCGAAGCTACACTGGAGTTCTACATGTGCATGGTCTGGGGTTAGTCCACCAGCCTCTGCAATCTCCCGAATCGAAATATGCTGACAGCGTCTCTTCTTCAGGTACTTTCGATGTCATCGTCGAGCTCCCTATCTTCCTTATGATGATCGTCTGGCGAATCAAGCGCCACAACACTCTGCTATTGTCCCGTATGGCCTATGCATGCTGTGTCTGGCAGGTTACAGGAGCTATAACCGAGGTCGCCGTTACGATATATCTTCTCAACCGATCGTGGCATCGCTGGGGTCTTGAGTGGCGTATCATTACCCCCTTGGTGTTCTCCCTGTGGATCACAACCCAGCTCTACGGAGCGTCTCGACTATATCAGATGGGACGTGGTGAGCGACAAAAGCTGAAAGCCAAGGACGAGTTAGCTTTGACGCAGGAGGAAAGCGTATAGCTGGACTTGACACAACATTCTTTTTTACATAGACTTGGATTTCACAGTCACATATCATTGCTAGCGGAATACATATACCCAGTACCTGGATAAAACGCATGGTGCACAAAGCATCCTGGCGCATTGTCCCCTTCAAGACCTGGCCGATAACTTCCTCTCCAACGCTCTGGCTACTAGATCAGCAATATCCTCTATGCTTTTACTATCCACAAATTCAAGTACACCTGTTATCCTTTCCCCAGTTCCATTTATGGTCACCAGGAACATATACTCTCCCCGCTTCGTCCATTCTTCATCATCATCACTGTCCCTCAATTGCCTTCGGAAATTGGTCTCAGACTTTGCCCATACGAGTACCTGTCGTAGCGACGGATTGGGCCACATCTGCTTGATGATGACAGGGAATGAAGACATGACCTCTCCTACCTGATTCAGTCGAGCGATCAAGTCATGGCGATCCATGGAGGTTGACCGAGGTCGGGGCAAATCGGTGACTATATTCGTCGCCGAGGATGCGAGATAGGGCTTCCGTGTCTAGCGTTCTGAAAACATCGATGTATGCTGTTGCGGTCGCAGTCAGAGTCGGTACATCCGCCACTCGCATAGGCTCGTTTGTGGAAGACATGGCGACGGAAGTAATGAGGGCCAGAGGATTCATGAGTCCAAGTACAGTGAAGAGGACATTTGAAGAACGTACCCCGTAAATGTAGGCAACTGGCTATGCTCTTGCGGTGCACTTAGCACAAGCCAGCTGTACGGAAATCCATCGGATGACCATATATACTCGGCAGGGCACCGCCGGACTTAGGACTTGCAAATGACCGGTGATCCTGGCAAGACCCCTGCCTCGGCAGAATAAGTTCCATAGCGGATGAATACCAAGGATCAAAGCTATGTTGAGACTGGCAACGAAGGAATGGCCAACAAAGCACGAGGATAACGTGGGGACTCTCGTCTAAGTGATGAGCGGACTTAGGTAAATTTAGTATATATTATTAGGCTCTTAGACCCGTTTATTGTGGCATCTGATCTAATGCCAGAAGTCTTCTTGCTTCCTGAGGATGTCCGCCAACGGAGCGCCAAGATTAGAAGACCGCCGCTCGGCCAAATCGCCGCCACTGCGATTGCAAGCTGCGACACTGCATACCCAACTAGATCAAGATTAAAGTAATGGCTTTCTTGTCACAAAGACGCGGCCCGGAAACCGGAGGAGGCTCTTCACCATGCCCCCCTTTGCAGTACCTCAGAGACTCCGTGAACCCAATTCTCGTCAAGTAGTACTTCTCGTCCAAAGTACAGATCAAGCAAGCTCCAGGACTCTGTCCTTCTTCTGCTTCAGATTTGATCTCAGAAAGCATGACGACTTGAACATCTATAGACTCTGTGATAGGCTCTTTTGTTGCCTGGCTTTCGTCTAGCCAGACTAGATCAGACGTCTCTCCGCCATCGAGCAGCAGAAACGCGCATCTCTCTTTCATGGGATCAACAGTGTAGCCACCGAAAGCACCAGTCTGTTGATAGTTGCTGAAATCATGCCCGCAGTTCGGGAATAATTTCCCGTGCCCGACCTTGGCTTTGATCTGAAGATACCCGTTATCGTATCGGCCGAATGGAGTGCCATCTGGGCTTTGACCCTCCATAGCCACAGGTTCTGCGACAATCTTCTCATTTACTGTGGTTCCTACTATGTTGAAATGACCATAATCAATTGCTGAATCTTGACTGGCCCATGACCAAGACGGCGCTCGATACTTGGCCGCCTTCTTGCCTGGCCCACCGCGCTTCCAGCAAAGACTTTTGACGAGCTCATCGTCGTCTTGGCACCAATGGCCGGCCATATAACCATACGGGTGAATGTTGTCAAGGGCTTTGGCTACTCCACTAAGGGCGAGTAGTTTGTCGTCGATGAATGTCAAAGAACGATGCGAGTAGTCTCCCCCAACAAGGTGAACATACCAGTAGCGCAGCATCTGTTTGAGTTCTTTCTTCTTTGCTTCCTCGTTCTCCGCAGAGTTAACCCGATGTGCTATCTTTGCGATGTTCACGTTACGGCCCATCCAAAGAAGTTCATCTTCACTTTCCTGGATTCATGATAACACTCCCAATAAAGTTGGTCTTCGGCATAATGGATGATTCGAGGTGACAGAATTCGCTCTTGCAAGGTCCATCCTCGGTCACGGAGGGCGCAGTGGCTTAGAAGATCACCCATATCTCGCAGATTGGTAGCCGAGCGATCGATTCTTGTCTCTTGATCTGGGAACAGAAAGATTGAGCTTTCTTCGCCAGTTGAGAGCTTGCTGCAGATCTTCACGCTATCCCGGTCATTGAAAATGGAAGTAGACTTCTCGTTGTGTAACCCAGCTTTGGCGTCTTCGCTAGAGTCAGCAGAAATAGTGACGAGGGCGTTTTGGTAAATAGAGGCCATCTTGACGGCTTCCCTTACCCAGTCGTCTTTATCATCTTGAACAATGCAGAGACTGTCGATCCAAACCCATTTCAGACCAAGATTTCTGATAACTTGAACAGTGCCAGAAAGAGTCTTGGGAAGCTCAACAATATTGAACTCTATTAGACGCATGCCAAGGTTCTTGGTGGTAGTTTGCCAGATAGCATCCAGGCCGCCCCATCTATAGCTCAGCGCGGCATACGAAGAATATCCAACTGAGCCTGGCACTATCTTGAGCTTGGTACCCCGGTCCGTATCGCAGATCTCGACAAGTCTTGCGGCGTGCTCTGCTTCGACAAGTGCGTCGCGTCGTGAGAGGCTCCTTTGCTGGTGTAAGAACTGGATCTCCTCGCATAATTGCACCCTTCGCATTTCTTGTTTCTGTAGAGACTTGTCAAGTCCCGCTGATAGATCAATTGATTCCGAGTTTCTATTATTTTCATGTGTCTTCGCAAGGCACTCATGAAGATCGGTGTCAATGATGTGTGTGCAGCCTTCAAAGCTATCTTTGCTCAGAAGGCATTCCTTTAGCCACTCCAAAGCATGAACATTTGAAGTCAAACTAGACGTGCTTTCTGGTATCAGTCGAGCGGTCTTGGCGCCTGATTGTTGAGCAGGATCCCCTGGAAGTGTCCTCATTGTAAGCCAGGGAATGCTTCGTTCGCGCTCACTAGGACCTTCCGGGTCGACATCTGAAACCACTATGGTCAAGCCGTGTTCCGGGTGATTATGTTTTCCATAAAAGATTCGAGCCTTCTGAGAAGCCAGAAGCTTCTGATTCGATTCGGAAAGAGACAGTTTTGAGCTTTCTGAGCCTGGATGTCTCATAGCATGACGACAAGGTATGCTTCTCAAGTTGAGTGGTAAAAGAGGCTTCAAGCAACCTAGTGCATGACGACACAACTGGCATGTTCTCACTGACCTGTAGAGGTCTAGTAGGTTCTTATGTAGAGCGAAACCCTGCTCAGAGACAAGCTCTTCAATATTTATCCTGGCGCAGATATCGCATAGAGACAGTTCCATTTTGGAACACTGGGGTAGATTCGCTGAACCTACGGTTGGCCTAATGACTTGTAGCCGTATATGAATATTGATAAAAGGTAGTTGAAAATATTTCCAAGTGATAATCTGCTGCCTGATTATTAGTTATGGGATAAGTTGCAAGCCGTAGGACTTAAACTTGTCATCTTCACTGTCAGTCCTACCCTTGTGTAATTGGTTGCACAAGTTCCGCCCGTGAACAGTCCAGCATGAGTGAAAAAAAGTCTAAAAAAGCCCTCTACCCCTCTCCAAAAACCTAAGCTCGAAAAGGAAAGATCCTCATGATAAGTGGTAAGGCTGACCCAGGAACACGAAATAACCTATACGTGACATTCTCTTGATCAATTAAAGCTTAAGCCCTACGCATTTTCTATCTTTTGACAGACCCCATTCCTCACCAGGTATGGCTAAATGTTCTTGTCACCAGGCATCGTGGTATTGCTCGTAGGATTCACATAGTCATCTCAAAAGGTCACTCCATCTCGTGTAGTCACAAAACCTGTTGAGCCCCTGCCAGGTGGCATGATGCTAGGTTTCACATTCCGCCATTTGTGCTAGTGAGACCGCAAAATACTCCGTACTTCATTCAATATCATGAGCATTTCATGAACAATAAATCAGTTGCTGCTACGTACGAAAAACAGACGTAAGAGTCAGTTGTTCGTCCAACGCGAAAACAAGTCTTTTTTAGATGCATATGCTGTTAAGAAACAAGCTTTGGCGTTGTCTCAGACGTGACGCGACGCGCAGCAGTTTCCACTCGTCTCCATCTAACTACCTAGGTAACTTAGCTTAACATCCAACACGTACGTACGCTTACCTTGACCAAGATGTTGCCACCAGCTTTGGTCAGCGTGTACCGTGAGTACAAGAAGGACACCAACTCAATTGCATCATGGCTCGCTTCCACAGCCAAAGAATGCGGATATCCCGCCCATCTCCTGTCCAACACCCCCGTCAGTGTCACCAAGCAACAAACTGCGTGGGCCGGGCGACTCAAGGGCAAAGCCAGGGCTGAAGCTAAGAAGAAAGCCAAAGCTGCGCCTAGTAAGCCAGCGACCCAAAAAGAAGGACCTCGATACGTCATTGAGATCAAGGACTTTGTTCCCCTTGCTGAAAGCATTTCCAACTACAAAAAGCCAGCTCTGGCCATTCCACAAGCATTCTTCAGCACCCTCAACCGGGTCATCTCTGTGAGAAATGGCTTCAGCGATCAGTTGCTTCGTCACAATGAGAAACCAGATATCAAGTCAGATGCCAGACATTCGTACTTTGTCGGAATCCTCGAAAAGGTCCGCGAAATACTTAAGCCCTTCTCCGACACAGCTGCTTCCACTACTACCGACACAGTTGATCGATTGACCAACACGTTTGATGCCCTTGAGGTCTATGAACCGTCAGAGGATTTCCTCAATGCACCAGATATCCAGAGGCCCGAGCCAACAAAGAAAGAAGATGCCCTCTATGAAGTTGACCCATCGCAATCACTTGATGAGGCTCTCATTGCTTTCTGCATGATGTGCAAGGATTTAGCTGAGGTCAGAAAGTACATTTCAAACCTCTGGTCAGAGTTTGTTAGCAAGAAAAATGGTGTACAGAGAAACGACCCTGGAGTACTGGCTGTGGTGACCAATACAGCTGTCGAGTTCGGTCGAAGCATCGCAGAAGATGCTATGCCGGCTTTTCAAAAGCACGGTGGGACCACGGCTATGGCAAGGGAGTACATGCTGCGCACTACAGCTTGGAATGGGGAAGCTGAGAGCGATTTCGAACCTTATCTGAAGGACGCGTCCAATGGACACGGATTTTACGACGCTCTCTCCCACTGCTATTATCTCAACGAGACCACTCTCCTGACTCTGTCTCTTGTCCCATGGAGGGGTGTTACCAGCATCTATTCGGAAGGGTCGTTTGGTGTTTGTCAACCTGAGATTCCCTGGAAGTCTAAGACTGTGGAACAGAAGATGACCGATCATCAAGTTATTACTACTGAGCTCTGGTTCGAAGCCTTAGCGCTCGTTCACCATGTTCCTGACTACCCCTGTACCGACGAGTTCATTCGAGGTGTCAAAGAGTTTAAGGAGACGAAGAAAGTTCCCTTCAGCCTCGTGTTTGCTGCTCAAGTCAATCTCGACATCCACCAGGTTGTTGGTAGTTATGCCGAATCCTCTGTCAATACCCTTCTCAACCGGATTGACAGAATGAACCAGGATTTGAAGTCGCATATTGACTTCCAGCAGGGTATCAAAGGCCCTCATTGGTCGCCGCGCGATGACAAGTGGTTGAAGGCTACTCAGGAAGGCTTTGACTGGTTTCTCGATGACCCATTGCACAAGGCAAAGACGATGGCGAACGATAACAGCTCCACCAGACAGGAGGGATTGATTCACCTAGCACGAACCAAAAAGTGGCGAATCTTGAGAAGATCTCCGGTGATCGCTGGTTTGGCCTTGTACTATCATCGGGCCGAGATGCACGAGGCTGGCCTCAAAGTTACCAATGCTTGGGGTTCTCTCATTCTACCCGGACACTTGTACAATGCTCTTGTAAAGGAAAAATGTATTAAGAGCAACTGGGTGGATATGGATCGGCTGTTTCAAATGTTTGGGGAAGAACAGTTCTTTGTTGGTGGTCGACCCGATAAAGTGTCGGATTATGCCAAGCGCTTCATGCTGCAAACTGGTGTCCCTGCAGCGGTGTTTACTAAAAACAGACGGCGTGGTAACAAAATGGTCGTTGAAGATTTCTCTCGCGCTGGTGCACGGTTTCTCACAACGCGTGCTTCAATTCACAAAAGTCTTGAGGACCGATATCGACGAAACGCCAACCGCATGAACTGGACAGCAGAGAGCATAAGCGAGATACTCTTGCGCGCAGAATCTGAAGGCAAGGGCAAAGGGAAGAGAAAGATACCATCGGCTGAGCAAGAGATTCGCATCTCACCGGTCGGTGTTTTGTCATCACTCGTGATGGCCATGCAGGGCGAGGTTCATGAACTTTCGTTTGGGTACCTGCCCATGCATCGTATGAGCTGGAAGATCCTAAGGGCCATACGGACGAGATGTGAGCCTTACCTCAAGGAAACCTACGGATCAGACTTCACCCTAAAGGAATGGGAACTTCCTTTCATGGTTGGTCATATCCTGCCTCTAGATCACGATGAGTCCATGGATATGCTGCGAACTGCGGGCAAGGCATGGAACAAACTGAATTATGAAGACACCACTAGCATAGGTATGCGGCGGATGTACGAGCTCTCTGGCATCGACTATGGCATCTCAGGTATCCAGAACCAAGTCTTTCAGGCATACACTAATCCCCACGGATCGCTCGTCGATGATGGTTTGGACCATGAGTCAGTGGAGTCAGACGATGAGAACTTCTCTTTCACTGAATACAATATAGATATGGTTAGCGACCAAGTGACCAGCCACAGACAGCGGATTGGCGATCTAATATCTTCTGGCGATCAACAGCTCGAAGAGTAAGGCTGCTTGGTGTTTTGTATAGTGGTTAACATTTTGGGACTAACTTGGGTCTTGCTTGATATCAGGCCCAAGTACTTGGCAACGTGTTTATATAACCTGAAGCCGTTACAATAAACCGCAGAAGTCTCAAACACCATTCATTCTACAGCCATCCTAAACCTCAAAAGATCTCGCTGCTGAATGCTCCCAAATTTACCCTCCAACTCAGCAACATCCCATTTGCAAGACATCCATCGTCCGTTCAGTACACCCTGTCGCTTTCCCTTCCCTTCAGACTGTAACAGCCACACAGAAAACGCCCCAACGAGATCTGGGCTATCGGTCAAGACTGGCAATCGTAAGCTTTCAACTTGACTCAAAACTTGGAGATAACTCACGGTGCTGAATATCCTTGGATGCTGCCCTCGAGAACTCGCTTTGCATCCCACCTGGGTGCACACTGGCAACAAAAATGCCCTTGTCGGCGTACTGGGCATGTAGCATCTCGATCATACGAGCTTGGGCAAGCTTGCTCGTACAATAGTGGGATGTTGTGCCGAATCCGATGAGACTTTGAGCTGAGATGGAACTGATGACGATAAAACTGCCTTTGGTCTCAAGAAGGAAGGGTAAAAGGTGATGCGCGGCAAGCCATGCACCTAAGCAGTGTGTGGAAAAGGCTTTTTGCACGTCCTCGAAGTCTTCCTCAAGGACTGTAGCCTTTGAGAGATGACCCGAGAACCCACAGTTGACGAACACGGCGTCTAGTCTCCCGTTGAACTGGCTCTTGACAGTTGAAGCAATATTGGCCACACTCTCATTGGAAGTAATGTCGCGCGCCACAGAAGCAACCTTGATCGAGGCATTGATGTCACTAACCTCCGTGGCTGTTGCCTCCAACGTCTTTTGCGAGCGCGCAGCGAGGATCATGCCGGCGGCACCGGCTTGAGCAAATGACCTTGCCAGCCCGGAGCCCGCCGCTCCCCCAGCGCCGATTATGCATACGACAAATCCTTCAGGCAGTTTTGCCTTCTTCGGGTCAATAGCATCATATGGCTTGTCGTGTTTTGTCTCGACAAAGTCTCTAACTTGCTGGGCATTCGTCAGACTTGGAGTAGACATAGCTTCTGGTTCGTACTGGAAAAGGATGGGCTGTTGGAAGAACGGCACTGTCAGTGGATTTTACACAGTTCGTAAGAAATGACAAACAAAGACGGCTCTCTTGATTGTATCTCTTCAAGCCCCTTTGCGGTCAAGCGAACGTTGTTATACCCCCGCGATCCCGGATTTTGCTATTAATCCCGAGGCTGCCCAATCGGGCTCTGTATGTCAGACGAGACAGGGGCAATCAACAGGTGGCTTGTAGCTGGTGGCACGGATTTATCTTATCTCCGTGTAGAGACTTTAGATCAGCTATAGGTATCTACAGCTGTCCTTGCCTATGCCATTCAATTCTAAGTTCTGTCTGATGATTTAAGCTCTCAGCCACAAGTCTCAACTGCATGTAACACGCCATTTAATTCAGCCAGGTCATACATGATTCATCGCACCTGGATGGGTGCCGCATTGCAACCATTGTTGGGGCAACCAGGACTGCTTTCCCCCTCCGTGATATCGACATTACTGACGCTCCTCACCACTGATTTTTTATATTCTGCCCGCAAGATTCCAGGATAAGCTGTCGCTCAAGTCGACATATATTATCATTAAGCAGACACTCTTATCACTCGAAGCCCCTCAGAAACACACATCCAGACATGGCCGTTGATTCGCCTCAGTTTGAACGCCTCCCTTAAGATGTCTTGCATCACGTTCTTCTCAATATTGGCAGCACCTCAGAACTTCATCATCTGCTTCGCGCATCACCTGTAACCTATCGCTACTATCTTCAGCGCTCAACATTCTTGCTTTATCACTCCCTGAAATCCGAATTGGGGCTTGGTATTGTTGACGCTTGTTCTGTGCAATTCTCGAACGCAGCCGATTTCCGACCCAGTCACACAAAGGAAAATATTCGTCAGTTTCTTGACACTTACGATGCGCAGCGCAGAGAACACTATGTAAAACAATCAGTCCTTCTAGAAAAACAACAGATAATTCCTGCTGTCACTTTCCACTCAAAGATAGTCAAACCGCTTGTATATCGGTTTACTGTATGGGCCCAAACACAACGCAACACGTTGACCTCCCCGGCACAAATCAGTACCATGGAAACTCGCCGAATACAACGAGCATTTTATCGGTATCAGCTGTTCTGCAATGTGTTTGGCGCGGTTATACGAGAGCGGCACGACAATGGGACTAATGATGAGAGACTTGAACGGTTTCTTCGTAATTTCGAGCCATGGGAGATTGAGGAGATATTATGCGTCAATGAATTTGTTTAGGATAAGTACAAAGACGTTCTTGATGATGTCACCTGGGATTTACATCCCGATGATCCTGAAACTCGTGCCAGAAGAAAGGATCTGTTCACTCTACAACATACTTATGGCGCTGAGTTGTTTGGTACGTCCCCCTAACTAAAAAGTCAATTGGCGGTTATAACTAAATCTTCGAATTAGATAAGTCTTACATAGTTGGAATGAGCTCGCTAGGCTTGACGGCACTTTCAGCTAGCTTCGAAGCACAAGGCCAGGTCGCTCTCATTGAGCTGGTGTCGCAGCATGTCGCTGCCTTAGATGGAGACTGGTTATTCGAAGCAACAAAACATCATAACCGGCGGGGGCGGCTCCTCACCGACGGCGACGAAACGCCAGACAGTCAAGAGCCAATGCCGTTCAGAGGAGACGGGGAACATCTACCACCGCTAGCTTGGGTGGTTGTGCGGAAAGATACTTATAGCAATCTCTACGGTGCTTATTCAAAAAGAAGTCTTCGTGAATGGGGTTATGTCATGTGGGATGCTAGTCGGCTGACCAGCTCGGGCGGTGCTGATATCCTGAACATTGAATGGGATGACTTTTGTACGGAATCGGATGACGATCTTTAAGATGCTCGATACCTGATACAAATTCAGGGCAAGCGATATATAGGACGTCCCAAAGGCGACGAAATTTCTGAGTAATAGTTTGTGAATATCATGTAAGTAGAGCTAAGCTATCGCGTGTTCTTGGTGTATATGAGACCAGCCTATTATTCTGTTTTCCCTAACGAGCAGAGGCATCTACTTTCGCTAAGGTGCCATTAGAAAAAGCTGAGCATATGCAATCTTCGTTCCTTGGTCTCCATCTTTGAAACAGTTTTCATCTCTGCCTGCTTCAGTGCAAGGAACCAATCGATGTACCCTTGACCGAGAACACTATCCGCCCACGCTCTGTCATCTTCCAGCTCCTTCAGTGCATCATTGAGTGACGTCGGGAGAATTTTCGTCAGTCCCATTTTCTCCCTTTCTTCATCGGAGTACATCAAAGTGAAATCTAGAAAGATAAGCGAATTTTCGTGGTCCTTGGCTTTAGTAGACTTACTGGCCGCATTTCCAATGGTAAGGGGCTTGAAGTCGAGAGCAGCACCAATGATCGCGGCTACCATGGCATACGTGTTCGAGGTAGCGTCATTGACACGGATCTCCCAGTGGTTCTTGGTAACTCTTCTGACAGGCATGTCTCGATTATTATCACCCCAGCCTACAAGGCCGCCGGTACACATTCTCCCGATACTTACCCTATCGTAAGAATCAACCTGGCACATGCCTAATGCCATGAGCGCGGGGATATGACTCAATATGCCCGCCAGGGTGTCATCAGGGTTCCAGTCTTTATTCTCCTCCGACGGGGTTGCCGAGATGTGAATGTGCTGTCCGCTCTTCTGGCCCTGTTCTCCCTCCCATGGTGTTGGATAGAAAGTGGCAAGAATTCCATGCTTGTGTGCAACATTCTGGATTAGCTCTTTGGCGTAGTAATAGGTGTCCACGGCTTCAATGGGAGGAAGAGGAGGGAGGGCAACTTCATAGGCCGATGTACCGTACTCTTTTATCACCTGTTCAACTTCAATACCTGCTTCACTGAAGGCAACAATAATTTCGTTGAGTATAGGCCAGACTTTGGAGCGGAGAGTGCCAAAAGTACCAGCCACTCCCGGCTTCGCAGGCTCAGCGGCTTCGAGGGTTCCTGGAACGAGAAGACAGAATTCCAACTCAATGCCAACAAGTAGTTTCAAGCCGTGAGACTTTTCGGCCTTTCCGACGATGTCTTTCAAGAGGAGTCGGGCATCAGTATTCTGAAAGTCCACAGTACCAACGCAACGAGCTGCGTTGCCAATGCCGGATGCATCATGCTTCATAGTTCGGATCGAGAAAACATCGGGATGTATCTTTCCCTTCCCGTTGAAAAGACTAAATAATTGAGGGATAAACTCAGAGGTCGTAGGCACGAGTGTATCCAATGGAGAGCAATCGAGGTAGCCGCCAGCTCTCACGAGGCTCTTAAATCGTGAGGCAGGGAGTAATCTGGTTCTTGAAATTCCACAAATATCAACCCATTGCAATACAACGACTTCTACTGAGGAATTTCGATTGAAGAATTCTTCAACTGATTCTGCAGCAAGGTTTGTATGCGTCTCCTCGTGAATGGTGGTTGACATGGTGAAGATAAGCTCAAAGTGAGATCAATGGTGAGAATTCAGCAACATAGGGCCCTGGATCATTTCAGAAGTTTTGAAATGGCTGCAGACTTTATATACCTGTTCCATTCTGACATCAATGATCAACAAGGGATGGCGAAGAAGTAAGCCACCATTCTGGAAGCTGACCTGTGACCTTCCTGTCTTGGACAGTGCGCTGAATCAGCGGATAGCACTTTGTGCCTTATCAAGTAAGCTCTAGACCTCCTTCATGCAGTCAGACGGCATGATTGTCGTATAGAATCACTCTAGAGCTCCGGGGTCCCGGGTAGTTCTTTTTGGCTGTTACAGCAGTCCCCAGGGAGCAAAAGGTCCTCGGCTAGGGGAGGATGGAAATCTTAGGACCTTACTTCTAAATAATAAAAAAGAATTAAGTAATTTAGTATAAATTTAAAGTAAATCTTCTCAAGTACATCCTACTAACTGAAATTAACGTCTCTCATTTTCTTCCCCCCCAAGGCCCAGATCTTGGAGCAGGACCAGCAAACAAGCTCATCCGTCTCGTGTAGTCGACGGCCATACTTTGGCCCAAAGCCTTTTAACTCCCAGGGACAAAAGTCTATATTTATTACTCCTATTGATATCATGAGAAGTCAAGGCAGTGTCGTTCTCGGAATCCCGTTAGACCGCCCTTATCTAGATGAGTGATGTATATGGTCGTTACAAGGAGAACAGATATTACTGATGTGGACTTGCTTAAACAGCAAGTTGTAGGAAGGTCAGTACTAGGTATTATCATTTGCACTGTCGTTGATCACAATACTGGAGAATGATGTACAAATAAACAAGAAAATAAGCGTCATCTCGAAATAACTATCGCATTGGGAATATTGATCAGGATCACGTTCCCAAGTATCCAAGGCACCCAGTTGCTATCATGGCATATTGCACTCTGTATTATCTGCAGCTCGTATATATTCAACATTGTCAATCCTCCTCACTACATCGTAATAATCACTCGACAGGACCATCGTCCGTTGGCTCTTGTCGACCTTGGTCTCTCTGTGACAGATCGGAAGCACCAGCCAACTCAGAACCGATGACATATCTTGTCTTACGGAAGATGCTCTGCACCACAGTCTCGTGGTCCTCCTTCCACTTCTTGTAGTTCGCCCAACCGACCTGCAACTGTAGAGAGTAGTCGGCGCTCTTGACCTTGCTCTTGTAGCTAGGATCACGCTCATCCGGATTCTTGGGGTTGACGCCCTCGTCGAATGGTACACCTGCCTTGACGTCTCGGAAGTAGATCATGACATCGCTGAAAGTGTTGCCTTGCTTAGGCTGGGGAATGGTCTCCATAGTTAGTGGCGGCACCATGCCGTAGGTTTGCTTCACGCCATCCTTGACTTTGCCGTTGTACATGGGATGGGATGACGACGTTGAGTGACAAGAGGCACATGCCGAGATGAAGTTATCGGCTGGGCCATTCATACGTCCATTCCACCCCCATGAGGGTCTTGTGCCACCCTCTTGTTTTCGAATGTTGTCTGCTTTCAAGCTGATATAACAATGTCGTGGCTTAGCCACCTCTTTCTCAGCCTTGGTCTCTTCAACGACCTTGTTTGTTAACCAATGGTCATTACCCCACTGAAGACCAACGAGAGTGAGTTTGTCCCAGGGCTGAGAATTTGTAACGTTAGCGTAAGTCGATTGCCCTTGGTTATTGGGGGTCCACTCACGCCTTTTCCAGGTTCGTCTTTGTTATACATGAAAGTGCCAAAAACCCATCCAATCGGTGATCGCGGGTCGACAACAGCAAAGTCGACCTGAATCAGACGAAGTGGCGACGCGAAGTCATTTCGCTCCTTTCCATTTTTTGTTGACTTGGAAATGACCTATGACGCTTGTTAGAGATCATGGTTACGGCGCCATGGTCAGCCCAACTCACTGCATGCATTGTCGGGGCCCCATCTTGAATGGGCATCTGCTCAGGCGTCGAATTGTTCAGCAGGATCTAGTTAATGTTAGTCATAATATTCTGCTGGTGCAAAGTGATTACCTACCTTGAAAACACATGTCCCGACCGGAAACTCCTTGTTCTGGGAGAAATCAGGGTTATCGGGGTCCTTCCACATGTCACCAAAGACAGTTGCACCTAGCCGAGTGTTAGACCAAGACGAAATACAGCATGATTAGACATACCGGTAGCGTTATAAAATCCAACGGCCCAGTTCTGCAGGGCCACATTTTGTGTCTTAGCGAACTCCCCGGCAGGTGTCGCTCTCTCGAATGTAAAGCCATTGATGGGCTCACGCTCAGTACACGTCGAGTTTGGGTCCCGATAATGCATCCAAGGTGCATGGTACCAGTCTCGGACCGTGTTCTCGTTGAGTCGGAACCCATTGTCGACATTGCCATCAAAACAATACTCTTTGATGGCCTTAGCAAACTTTTCAGGATCCTTTTCATAGTGGAACTTGAACCACGGCGCATTCTCGCCCTCAAAGTCACCGGGCAATCCGGGGGCAGGGATCAATGGGGAGGGAGCATTGGGGAGCGAATCATCTTTCTGTGCCTTGAGGCTCGCCTTGAGAATGTCCGAGGTGGGATAGTCGTTGCGGATTTGCCAAGGGCTGTAACCAACAGGAGTTGGGTGGATGGAGGAGGTACGGAACTGCACTTGAGCTTCAGTAGCCTGCAGCCTTTCACTTTCTGTCTGAATCAGTGATCCAGCAAGGCCTGTTCCTCCAAGCGCAGCGCCACCAGCCAAAAGCTGGCGTCCAGTGATGCCCGCCAAAAGTCGGAAAGCCATATTTCTGGTTCAAGAAAGGGGAAACTCAAGGGACCGATAATCAGAGAGAGAACATGCTCGCTTGTGCGAGGCAATGGTTCTTAAGTGCGCAACCCCTACAGTTATGGCTTTGATAGAGACCTGCCCAGACCCCAGCCGCTACAGGAAGCTAACCCCGGGCTGGCGACGGCTGAGCTGAACATCCCCGCCAACATTGTTATCACTCCCAATAGCAGTCTTGATTAGCGATATCTCAGTGGCTCGGCCCGTCCCCATGAATTAAAAGTCGTTCTGGGCCCAGGAACTATCCCCTGTGGCGGGAACGTGGCTCGCTGACCTTCGATAAATCACTGCCGTTTGTGTCTAGGGATGTTCCAGGGGTCCTATAGCGCTCGATCCGATTGGCGGCACAAGTGCAGCTGAACTGCTATCACATTTTTAGTGAGTCTAGGATGACTTTACGCGAAATGTCATTGGCCAGAAGCCGAGAGCAGGCGAACTACTTCCAATAGACATTCAATAGTTCAGTCGCCTTGTTACACCAGAGTTTGTTTCCATATCAGTGCATACGAATGCTTAACTCCATTGATGCATAGATGTTATTCTTTCTCGTATTTATGAACTGGGTCGTGTGCCTCAAAATGCTTATGCAAATCAATTTCTCCGAAATCTTCCAGTGTCACAGTCATCTGCTTTCACCATCCGCCATGCAATGTGTATCGATAAGAGCGAGAGGTAAAGATGCACAGTCAATCTATTCGGATAGAAACGCATCTGACTAGCAGATGCTGGCTCGGAGAGTTTTCAGTGAGAGAACAAAAGAGAGACAGGCCCATGCGGTTATTTGCAACTCATTGTTCTTTATTTAGGCGCGTATCACTTCGCCAGCGCCAGAGGTGAATCAGACAAAGGACTTTTGTTCCTGCTCAGAGGTCAATAATGGGGCCATCACGGATGAAATATCTGCAATTTCCCAAGGTGAATATGCTAGACAGACAAAAGTCGCCCTCTTCACGTATTGTTCCCAGGTATAAAATCCCCAGGCCTCGCCTCCTTCTTGGCAGCGTCATCAACGTCTTTCATCCCAAGTGCTCTCTCAGTACACCATTTCATTGGCAAGTACCCAGCCTCTGGTCATATCGGTAGCTACCAACGCAATCCCAAATAACAATAACATCAAGTAAGCCCCAGGTAATTCTCAACTCACTCGCCACCATGAATTCATCTCCTCAACTTTACACTTCTGTCTCGATCCCTGAGTCGCCCTCTGAAGACAAGCCGGAGGACTATCCTAACCCTCTAGATCAAGACCCTCATGCCCATGAATGCAGAAAAGGTATCCGCTGCCGATGCCAGGGCTGTGATGGCTGTACTGGGAAGATTTACTGCATCTCCAGCCTCCAGTGCTACGACTGTTATTGCAACTGCCCCGTTTAGCTACCGTGTGGGGCTCGAGACCAAGCGGGTTTTTTTGTCTCTTTCGCATTCTTGCTGATGCAATACCTACAATGCGCATAGGCGATATTCGCTGATGTTGGTTTTGATCCTTTCATTTTTGGAAGTAAGCGTCTGTGTTGGTATTGTTCTTTGCTGTGCTTCCCCATGCAAAATTCAGGGTAGAGCAGAAGAGAGACCTAGCAGCTAGCTGAAGACGTAAGGGAGAATCAAAGAAAGGCTTACCAAACATTGCGCTCGACATTTGATCGTGCGGGAAAGGGAAAGTAACTTATTAACAGCACAAGGAACCTTTTAAAGCAAGATTTCATCCTAAGTTCAGTGTACATAAGATATGTGCTTTAAATGTCTCTACATTATGAAGCTTGTTCCCGTGAGTATGTAGTTAGACAACCCCTATCCGTGCATAGTAACCAGACCGCCTCTGTACCGATTCGAGTAAGCGTACTAAGTAGCTGAATATTGAAGGATGTATGGAGCGAAAATCAGTGCTGATAAGAAACGAAATGGGTTTCTCACAGAGCTAGATACATAAGTTCCAGATTTCAGGAAGCTTGACTTAGCATTTCAGATGCAGTGCATGTATTGGCGCTGAAATAGGATCTATTCATTCTATATCCCATCGGATAGACCTTGAAGTCACCATCATAACATACTGGGGAGTTCTCAGTGTACATCACTTGTTAGTGCAAGACATAAATGATCAAAGGGTAAAACCAATGAACCTGCTCATATTCTACTTTCATAGTTTTTCATTCTCTATACTGATCAGCTAGCGATTCATGATCCATCCTCCTCCACCTGAACCTCTCTATCGCAAAGCATACAATAGAGAAACACCAGCCTAAAACATGTTAGGTATCCAAAGGGAACAAGTCTATAGCAATTCAAACATCTCAAGTCAGCTGTGAATAGGTTAATAGCCTAAATTTCGCTGATAGAGAGAAACAAAAGCCAGAGATGAAGAACCTATGTATGTCAGAAAATGCCACTCAGGCAGGGCAGTTCATGTTGCAGTTAGAGCACTGCATGGTGCTCCAGTTAGAAATCTCGTTCTTACAGCCACTGCAGCCGGTACACTCGCACCGAGTGCTGTGGGGGCACTGAATAGGCTGGGGACCGAACTCAGTAGGGATGAGGGAAAGGAAGTAGCTGTGAGTAGTCTCGGTGGGTGAAGAGGGAGCCAAAGACTCAGCAGTGAAAACAACAGAAGGATACATGTTGATGGTGTTTGGGGATGATTGGTGTGAAAGATGATGTTGAAGCTCTGTTGTGACCTGGTAATGGAAGATGTGGTGATGAGAGTGATGATTCTTCCAATATCGCAGGGCAGATACATGGCATTTATAGGCTCTGAAAAGGACTCAAACGCTTCTGTTCAAACAAGCGAGGCTATTCTATCGAAATCCCTCGCATCACTTGTTCACGGCGATGCCCAGCAAACACTTTATCGACGCAGAGGCTGCTGTTAGCCAAGTGCATTGTCTTCTGTGCACAATAAGAGGTGTTCTGTCTTAGGTCTAGGCTTTGAAAGGATATCACGATTGGCCTTGCTTTGTTTTAAAAGATTGGTTTCATTTCTTTGTCTGCGCTGTGAACAACACGGCCGAAGCATTGAATGAAGGTTCTTTGAACTGCTTAATCAAGCGAACAGTTCTAAACCAAGCGTGACTGATAAATTGAAGGCTGTTAAGACCTTTCTCTATGATGTAAGCCTATTTAGCGGGGATATTGTGTCTAATATCACGTGTGTAGCTGAGGTTCTCTTCGCGCTTCGCACTCGAAGTCGTTCGCCTGACGCATACAGTCTGCTTTGCGACTCTTGGTGCCCAGAGACTCCTGATATCTTATCCAGAGCTTTAACAACATAAGAAGTAAACTGGATATGAGGTGCCATGATCACACTACATATTTCCACCGCTGAAGGAGACTTTGATTCCGTGAAGATCGCACAGAGCACAACGTACATATACAGGCGCCAGTAACTTGTAATATTCAGCATCGTAACTTTGCTAACGAAGTGCAGCCGAAGCGCAACAAAGTCGAGTCCTTCATAATAACCTGAAACATCATTCTGTTACCCGCCGTGAATGTCTTTTCTCCGTAGGTATAAAAGCGAGGCCCCTCTTCGACAAACCAAAGAAACCTCACCCTCGCATGACCGCAACCTCTCCTGCCACTTTACCCAAGACAACAAACGTATCACGTCTATCAACATTCCCACAGAAACAATAGCCATTCTTCGACTACATTTAACATGCATTCTTCAATGACCTCCACGATCACCCCGTTGATCCCATCATCTCCCGCTGACAGTGCTGCTACCGAAATGTCATCTCCAGTCCCGGCCAACGATGGTATCCAGCCCGAACAGTGCCCTCACAGCGAGATATGTCAATGTGCAGAATGCCCCGGCTGCAAGAACTTGATTTATGTCTGGAAGACTGAGCAGTGTGCTGCATGCTACATGGACCACCCTGCCATTGTTCAATAAGCATTTGAGCCCATCTAATATGTAGTCGGTAGTAGAAACATCTATTGTACTAGATACTACTACAGACGCATGCCATTTTTAATGATATAACTACACGACTACCATTCAGAATGTTTCCTTCAATTGGCCAAGTGAATTGCAGTGAATGTCTATGTATATGAGCCTGACGGGCCCTGAACCACTGACTCTTTCGGTCCATAACGTAAGGCTCTACAAAATTGTGCAGCTTCTCACCAATCCCTGGGTTCTCGTCAAGATTTCTAGTGTAAAACCAAGATCCTCTGATTATTTATAGAAGCCCATGAGCTCCTCATAGTCTAACTCTTCATCCCATGCTGTAGATGGTTAATGTTTTGTTTCCTTACAGTCGAAGGCGCTAGGTCGTGTCTAAAGTCTAGGCAATCCACAACAGCCCAGACAAGACTGTGGCAGTGACATCATTTTGAAACAAAACAGCCTTATAATGCTGACATCCTAGATAGTGGAGCTTATTTCCCGGAGAAAATCTCGTCTTGGCGGGCAATTAATCTTGCGGCTGGCTCAGTGCTGCGCCATGTCGATAACGCAGGGATGAGGCTCCTATTCTGACATACAAGCGGTGTCGCAGGCTCGGCAACACTAGAGATCATCAGAAGACAAAGGACAATCTCTGGGGGGATAGAAAATAATTCTTTACTCTCTAGCTTTGCATTTCGAAGCATGTTGAATTTCCTCCATTGAGCCCTTCCTACTTCTTTCTTGACATTGATGTCTTGCAGACCCATCTAACACTCCACCACTAGATGGGTCAGCACGGCTTCTGTCATCCTGACTCCACGACCCTGAGGCTGACGCTCGGAGAAACCATCTCAATCCAGGATGAAATCTGACAGGATTCAAACACTTGAGCCACTGACTGAGGCTTGGGCTCAAACAAGCGGGACGATATTTATATATCCCAGCCTCGGGAAATTTCCCTTATTATGGACATATCTACTTCCACAATGCCGACAGAAATACTGTCTCTCAATCATTCGTCGTTAGGACTTTGAAACAATACGTCAAGAATATCGTGGTGATATCAGATACCGGTCGAAATGGCTTCCCGTCGCCCTGATCTTTCGCAGTACCCCACCGGATTCACGGTTTTGCGCATCTTCCAAGCTGTACTGAACATCATCACCATCGTCGTCACATCTTTCACGATAAATGCGGTAGTTATTCCGGGGAACTGCTTGTTGATAGTAGCCGTACGTAAAAACTGTGCGATCGCTAATCGAATTGACCTGCTGACATTGGTTCTAGAGCTCTGCATCACTTCTGGTCTCAACATGGATGGCCTTTGCTCATATGTTCTCCAACCGCCTCTTCAATTACTTGGTCGCCGTGATTCTTGACATAATTCTCACTTTATTCTGGCTCATATCATTTGCCGTTCTTGCGGCACAGACAGCGGAGTTATGGGCCCACGGCACCGATTACTGCGAAAACAACAAGTGCCCTGACAGCCTCAAGAACGTGACGAGTTTTTACGGATACGTCTTTGCGACTTGCGTCGGTCTTGGTGGTTTATCATTGTAGGTTGCAAATTATATCTGAGTCCAGGTCCCTCATGCTGACCATTTGTAGTCTTTTCTCATGCATCTGCCTTATCTTTCATGGCATCGTCAGCTGTAGACAACACCGATACAACCAGATCGGCACAAACAATGTCTGCGAACCAATTTTTGTCGGCGACAGGCATCCCCAGGGTACGACTGAGTACCGGCCTTTAGCATAAGTTAGTTACTTGGGGCGATAATAAAATAATGATAGCAATAACTATTCCTGAAGTAACTGTGCTGAATTTATTCATTAACCGTTGATTCTTATCGAGAGCCGATAAGATAAGATACAGCGTAATCGATAAAGATAACATCTGTTGTGGGTCAAGCGACCTGCTAGCATCTGCTAAGAGTTACTTTCCATAGCTCCCAGACTTGCCCAAACTGATAGTATCTCTAATCATGACCTATCATATATGCTCGTTCCCGTTCATCCAGCGTAATGGAAGAAACATTACGAAACATCCGTAGGTAAACCCAGAGCCCTTGCCAATAGTTCTTGTGCTGGGTATTATGCACATAGTAAAAGAAGACAGTAAGTCATGCATGACATGAATAACAAGATATTGCGATGGTCGCTGATTCTTCTGGATTAGCTTTTTGTCATCAAACCAAGTCTCATACGAAGCAAATACTGCAAAGCCTGACAAATGCTGAGATCAAGCTTCTTGCTCCCTTCACAAAACTCTGATCGTTTGGATTTCATAGCTTCCTTCTACCCTATCGGACTAACCGAGTTCTCATGGACCACAGACCGTAGGCTAATTCCTACTATTTGCCCCAATCAAGATGCCAATTTGCCCTGAATTTCGATTACCCTATGCTTGCGGCTGCTTCAAGTGGGGCCGACCGCCGACCGCCGATCGCTCGCGGAAGTGACAGCTTTAATTGAAAAGGCTGTTGTTACTGAGACATCTCTCATGATTTCTGTCAAACTCAATCATACGATGTTAGAAATATCGAAAACGCCGTTACAGGCTATCGCTATCAACTTGCCGCGATAACATGCTCAATACAAGTCTCAGTTCAATCGCCGAGTCGGGATGGTTGGGATCCACCGTTCGGGGATCAAAAGCGGAAGCCAAACAAGTCCCCGGGACGGAAAATTATATCAGATCAAAGTTTCCAGATCATTCGCGTCGGGCACTAGCAAGTCTTTCGCAATACTACCATAGCCCTTGTATAATTACCCCCTGTATAACATTTGCGACAATGGCATCGCTTATATCCCTTACCCGCAGAAGTGCAGTTGTTCTTGAAAACGTACCAACAAAAGCTTTCACATCGTTGGTTGAGCCACAATCTTCCAACAGACGGACTTATTACACTACTGCGCATAATTCCATTCAAAGAAGAAGCAGAACTGGTTGCCAAAAGAGTCTAGCATCGCGACAACCTTGTCTTCTACACGCACGACATCCAACCCAAAATCACATCATCGGCCGCGCCGAATTTGCGACTGCTACAACCACAATGGCAGAACCAACAGTCCACTCCCTCTTCGAGCCTGTCACTGGCACCTGGCAGTACATCGTCTCGGACCCCAACACCAAGAGCGCGGTCATCATCGACCCAGTCCTGGACTATGATCCTGTCAAAGCAGCCGTGTCGACGGGATCGGCTGAGGCCATTCTCAAGACTGTAAAAGAAAATGGCTTAAAGATCGAGATGATACTGGAGACGCATGCTCATGCAGATCATCTGACTGCTGCATCATATCTCCAGTCAGCCCTTGCCAGAAGTCAAGGTTCCAAGCCACTCATCGGCATTGGAAAACTTATCCGCCAGGTACAGAGCTTGTTCGGAGAGCGATATGGCATCGATCCCAGAGAGTATGATACTGTCTTTGATAAGCTATGGGAGGATAACGATGAGTTCGCCATTGGCACTTTGACCGCCCGTGCTGTCCATCTTCCTGGCCATACGCCGGATCACATGGGATACCACATTGGCAGTAAGTCTACTTCAATCTCATAAAAATCTAGATTATTGACTAACTCGTGACCTAGAAAACGTGTTTGTTGGCGATTCCATCTTTCACGTTGATATCGGCTCCGCCCGGGCAGACTTCCCCGGTGGCAGTGCTGAAGCTATCTTCAACTCTGGCCGCAAGCTTCTCGCATTGCCAGAAGATACAAAGATCTGGGTAGGACATGATTATCCACCGGCTGACCGTGAGGCCCCGGTTCCTTTTGCTACCGTGAAGGAACACAGAGAGAACAACAAGCATCTCAAAGACGGGACACATGAGCACGAGTTCATTGAGATGCGAAAGAAACGTGACGAGTCCCTTGCTGCACCTCGGTTAATCCATCCTTCGTTGCAGGTCAACATTAGAGGTGGGAGACTGCCGGCACCGAATCCTGTAGGACTAAAGACGATTCATTTGCCAGTGACGGGTTCGTCGTGGTAGATAAGCCTTTTCACACAATGCTCTATCCAAATGATGCATATTGTATAATAGCCTGGAGGCAGCTCTCTTACTTTTGTGCTGAAAGAACGGTACTCAGAATGATAGTTTAGCCTGATGAAACAAATCGCAAATCGCTTTTAACATATTAAATTTTCTATTTTCTCTCATTAATCAGGATGATTCTCTAAAGGCATTTACTCTATGCCATAGCTCACCGGCAACGGCCCATCAGAACTCCGGGGTCTGATAGTTCTATTATCATGTGAAATTCTTTGGATACATGAGATACAGATTAGTCTATTAGATCTAAGACTCTTCTAATTTCTATTCTAAGCATTGTAAACAAGCACAAGGTACAGTCGGCAACCAGTAAATTTATTCCAACCCCCAACGCAATGTCTGAGCAAACCAAAGTCCAGCCACCAAACCAGCGCCGAACATGGAAACGATAGTGATAAAGGAACTCAACCCCATCGTAGCCATGCCACTGATACCATGACCACTTGTGCATCCACCAGCGATGCGAGCGCCAAACGTTAGAAAAGCTCCGCCAACCAGAATCATTGGTAGTGATGCCTGCTCGCTTTGTGCCATGGCCTCCCGGATGGCCGGAAAGTTGGACAATGTTGCCCAAGAACCCGCCATTATTCCACATGCAAAGAGCATATTCTGGGGGAGTGATTTGATACCCTTGCCCCCGACAATATCCCAGAAGAACCTTCCAAACTCCTCATAGGCACCGCTGACCCCAACTGGCTTCTCGGTCAAGATAACAGACGATAACTGTCCGAAGCCGATGAGAAGACCACCGACAACCGGATGCAGCATGGTGTTACTTCTCGGGGCAATGTATAGGATGCCGGCAAGTATCGCAAGCATGGTTATCTCATACCCGATGAGGACCTTGCCTGCAGATAACCCGGTAACATCCATAACCGATGTGTTCTGCGCACGGCTCGTCGGCGGCTTGACTATGTACGGCTTACACCGCACCCAGACAACGCCCGCAAGAAGCGACGTGCATGCAAGCAACCGACTGGCGCCAATGCCCGCCGTGGCCTGCACGAGGACCGTCCCGGGACAAGCACCCGTTAAGCTTATCCCCAGACCTAGCATGGCGCCACCAATGATGTTACCGTCATATGGGCCCAGCCATCCGTGCGAACTTGCTGATCGGGCTGGGATCTTTGTGGTTTTGGAGTTGTAGAGGGTGAAGATTGTGGCGCTGGTTGCCGATGCGGTGAGGAACGTGGCGAGCATGTGAAAGTCGGAGAGGCGGAATTGATTCTTTATGACCTGCGGGTTTGCTACGCCCGAGAGGGTGAGGCCTGTGCCGAAGATGGCACCTGTCAACAAACTTGTTGCCATGATTCTCAAAAAGATCTATGTAACGCTTTGATGTTGTTTTTTGATGATAAAGTTCAAGACACACGGCAGAAACTGAAAATCTTTGCTCTATTAACTCGCTCTGTCGCTGTCTAAAATCACGATTCATTTTCGCTCTAGTGCAGTCTAAACTCGCTAGTAAACCATCTGATCATTAATCTAGTCCCCGATGAAAATTAGAGTTTCGAAGACGCCGATATCCACTGATTCTCCGGAGCGGCTCGGGGAAGACGGCCGGAGTGGGGCTTTGGCTTCGGCGCCTGGTACGTAGTCGGAAGTCGGGAACAATCAGTCATTTTCTGTTTCCGTCTCGCTTCCTGGACGGCACTCGCTTCTCCTTGCATTGGCCATCGCCGCCGTCACCGCTTCGTCAAGATCGGCGTGGAAGAAGGGCCTGTCGGTTGGGAAAACCGGTCTCAGACCTTGTTTTTCTGCTAGTGTAACATGCGATGACGATTCGATTTCTGTGCTTGTTTGTGTGCCGACACTGCTTTCGTCGTCTGTGCTGCTCTGTCGTCTTCTATTTTCGTGCTCTTCATCGAATGATCTTGCCAATGGTAGAATTGAAGTCCAACTTCCAATTGAATGGCCATTTTCTGTCGCACTCTGGCCGAAGCCAACAGCTGTCACAGCTCGCCTCGCCCATCTATTTCGCAGTCCGCCAAAATGCCACTGAATTGAATATGGGCTCGCCCATCGATCTAGCGCATTTCTCACATCAACCAAGCCCTGAACACTGGTGATGTCAATATTGTGAATTGTTGAACAGTCGATCACGATTGCTCGTAACACAGGCAGTTCTGTGTCGCCTTTGTACACGACAGGCTTGTCACACCACAGAGCCTCCGACTTGTCGCACTCCGGCTCCTCGGTGGCCCGTTTTGTGTGAGCGTACACGTAATCTGTCAATGTCTTGAAGTGCATTGCTTGGTTGAGATAATTGAGGCCTTCGGGGAAATGATAGATTAAGATGCCTGGGTGAGGGCTTTCGACTGGGATGTCCTTATTTGACGCATCTTTGCGACCAAGGCTCAAGTAAATGTCGCGAGATGCGACTCTCTCTCGGGTATTTGAGAACGGTGATTGCTCAACATCGCTTGGATCAATCTGCTCAACAGTGACTCGGCCAAGGAACTCGCCGCTGGTGCGAGCAATGCGAACAAGTAGAAGTAGGAATGAGAGACCAGTGGTGACATAGATGCCCGTCTCAAGTCCGGTGAATAAGGCGATAATGACACCAGCAACCCAGATGAAGAACTCGAAAGGTGACAATCGCCAATACTTCATCACTGTAGACGGAGAAGCAACAAGGTTCGAAACAGCATGGATAATCAGACCAGCCAAAGCAGCTCGAGGAATGAAGTAAAACACTCCCGTGAGGGCGTAAAGCGCAAGAAGTAGCATGAAGGCACTGAAAAGACCAGCCATGGGTGTCTTGACACCGGCTTTCGACAGAACTGCCGAGGCGCCAAATGACCCCGTGCATGAGTAGCCACCCAGAAATGGGCCTAACATATTTGCTGTACCTTGAGCCATGATCTCTTGCGATGGCGCAACCTCGTATCCGTGCTTCTTTCCAAAGCTTTTGGCGATGGCGATATGCTCAACGATGAGGATGATAATGATGATGGGGCTTTGAGGGAGAATGACGCCAATGAGATCAGGCTTTAAATCCGGAAGACCAGCGTGGACGAAGCCTATGATGGGTTAGCGGTTGATCGAGGTAATGTTGAGAGATAGACCTACCTTGGTTGATGTGTCCCACAATTCGGAACTTGGTCTCATCTTCCTTCAAGTTGCGATTGACCAGGAAGCTCACGAGTGTGTATAGTAGCATGGCGAAGGTGAGACGCAGGGAAGACATGATCGACCACATTTTCTTTCGCGCAGGTTGACGAGCTTCCAGCTTGGCAAAGACAAACTTGGCCAGCTCGAGCAGAACAAGACAAGTGATACCGATAGCAGCGTCCAGTTTGGTGCCGCCCAGGTTCTTCATAGTCGATATGAACACTTTATAAGGCTCTTCGCGTGTATTGACACCGTGGATGCCTAGCAGTACAGGGAGCTGAGTACACATGATGGAGATGCTGGCTGCTGTGATGAAGGCTGATACTGGGATGTAGGGAATGACTTCGACGAGCCATCCAAGACGAAACAGGCCCAGTGCAAAGAGAATAATACCAGTAATGAACGACAAAGTTCCAGCGATCTCGGCGCTTGAGTAGGTATCTGGTCGCGATTCGTGGACATGGGAGATGACTTCTCCGACGAGAAGGGAACCGACGGCGGTGGTCTACACCCTCAATGTTAGCCGCGACGTAGGGAAAGATGCTGGGTGATTGACGCACTCCAATGACAATGTCTTTCGATGTTCCAAACAACCAGTACGTTGCCGCACCAGCAAAAGAAGTATACAGCCCAAAGTCTGGTGGCAGTGTGGCAAGAAGGGCGTACGCCATGGCTTGAGGAATAACAACCAGCCCAACAGTCAAACCAGCAATGCTGTCACCCAACAGCCACCGCCAGTTGTACCTGGGCAGCCAATTTAAGCACGGAAACAAAGATTTGGCAAAGCGAAGTGAATCATGTCGGCTCGGAACGCACTCCCCCAGCGCTTCCCTGACCGTAGGTTCAACTTCGTAATAATCGATCGTCTTCTTCATGATTGCCCCAGAAAAGAAGTAAGGTTATTTTTGAGGAAAATCATGTTTATTTTGTGGGCCGTTGGGAAGGATTTATAGATATCAACGGTGAGGCCGACAGCCGTGGACCGAGACGGTAAAGTCGGCGGGGCCGCTGTGAGACGTTGGTCGCCGATCTGCTGGGGCCGGCGGTGACGGGGCCGATACCCTCGGACGGTCAAGATAATGCAGGGAGAATCGAGATCGGTCCACGAAACCTGCTGATTTGTTTTGCTTGTTTTCGGGAGGTCTTATCGGCCGGTAGCAACCCTTGTTTGGGGAACTCGGTGCGGCATGGCTGTTTGCTCTGCAACGCGACAATGAATGGCGCTCCAAGATGCGAATGAAGATCAAAAAGTCGATTCTTGACGACCTTTACGATACGTAGGAACAAGAATTGAGCATCTGATTCGTGGGCCGTTTTAAATTTGAATTATCTTCATTATTTGCACCTATAAAGACAAAAGAATAACTTGATGAAAAACAGAACCTGAGACTGGCTCACGCACACAGAACGCTCCAAATTAAGAATCCAAGATGGGACCGTACGCCGGAATACCGCGACTTTCCAGCTGATAAACCACTTTCGCTGTTGTCGATCTGTTGGAAATGATGCACACACATTCAGCGCCGCTTTCCTTGTAGGCTTGATATGCCAACTTGACCATATCTGGTCGACCCTTCTTATCTGTATCCCAGATAATGGCCTCAGAGTCCATGGCAAGAATAGTGTCGAGGATGTCCTGTCCATAAGTCGAGAGAGGGTTCTTGGTAGACCAGACTACGTGGCAAGGCACGCGCCTCTCCATAATGACAGGCATACAGGGTCCGATGCCCGATCCTGTTGCGACGAGAACGACCTTCTTGAACAGCGGAGCGACAGCAAGAACACCAGAGGCCGGAGTACCTCGCGTCCAGATGGATGTCGGAGGCTTCTCGATGATTCGCTCGGTCCAGTCACCTGCTTTAGATACAATGATTGAGAAACCTTTACCGCTGGGTTCAGGAATGGCTGCGAAGGCGTGCCACTCAATCATTGGACGATCAGTGATGCGAACACCTCGTGAGGTGCAAGGCCCAGGTGTGCAGAAGTCGAAGTGAAGGCGCACAGCGTGGTTGGAGAGAGGTTCGGGCCTGACGTTGACGCGACGAAGTCTGGCCCAAGGCAGGGCGATGCTGAGAGTGATGAGTGATAGGAGGTAGATGGTTGGGTTCTTGGCCAATGCATTCCCCAAGGGCTCAGTGGCCGTCGCTGCTGTTGATGTAATGACATGGGCCCAAACAAGAGCGACAGAGAACCAGCCGACAAAGCGATGCGCCCACTCAAACTGATCGTGCATCTTCATGCGGACACTAGGGTACGCCATGGCAAGGATGAAGCAGAGCAGAAGCAGAATGACATAAGTCAAGGCGAGAACAACACATTTGATGGGAGGCTGATATGTCTCGATTAGGAAGTCCCGGCTGGTTGAGATGGTGTACATGAACCACCAAGCAGTAGCAGAGACAGCGCATCCAGAGTGAACACCGCCGTTGTGATACACACGGGCAAAATGTCTTCGGATAGACAGAGGGAACGACGTGGGGACTCGGGAACAGACGAAGAATATCGCATTGACAACGTAGTCTTGACGCACCAGAACGGCACAGAGCAGATTCGACGCAACAGCTGTTGCGACCTTCGAAGGAGAAGGGAAGAAGTTGTTGTTGCGGCTCTCCCAAAGGAGGAAAATGAGGACGGTGAGATTGGATAGGAAGATGAGCCCGAAGAGCTTGCGATATGCTGAGAATGCAGTGTGACGGATCCACCGCCATCCATGGAAACCATTCTTGTTGGGAAGAGCATACTCTTCAGTCTCAACCTCTTCATAGTCCTCAATAACGCCCTTGGGGTCCTTCTCCAGATCCCTCATGATACCATTCTTCTCGCCCTCAAAGAGAGTTCCATCACTGGAACTACCAATCGACAGTAACCGCTCATGCGACGGCCATGCCGTCTCCGGTCTAGGCTTGGCAACCACTTGCTGAACATCACTTGTGCCTTCGGCAATCTTATACAAGGCTCGCTTGTCAACCTTTCCATTCGGTGTGAGTTCCAGAACGGCAAGATGCTTCCAGATTGTGGGGACAGCGTAGAAGGGCTGGGTCTTTCCGACCGTTTGTTTCAGCTCCGTTTCAGCGATCGGGATGTGGGATGAGTAGAAGCCCCACAGAGCATTGTCGATCTTTAGGGCGCAGCCTTTGATGACGCCGGGGTTTGATTCGATGGAGCGGGATACGCCGTCGAGCTCAACGCGGAAGCCTTGGATCTTGACTTGGTCGTCTTTTCGGCCGAGAGGGAGGAGGCTGCCGTCCTCGAGCCATTGGGCTAGATCGCCGGTGTTGAACATCATGTTGCTACTCGTGTTAGTATCAGTCCGTGGTAGTGTTGATGTAGGGAGCTTACCCATCGTTGGTGAACTTGTCCAGCTTGTAGCGAGTTGCTGTTAGTTCAGGGAGATTGATGTAGCCTCGAGAGACACCTGGACCTCCAGCCCACATCACACCAGGTTGGCCAATTGGAACAGGGTTCTCATTATCGTCCAAGATGTAAACATTCGTGTTAGGGTTGGGCTTGCCAATTGACAGCGGAATGCCTGGTTGGTGAAGATGCGCTGTGTTGAGCATGCTGATCTCGGTTGGTCCGCAGACGTTCCAGAAGTTGACATGGGGAGCCCATTTCTCGGCGAGCGCCAAAGGGCAAGGCTCGCCACCGACAGCAATTGTATCGACATTGGGAAAGTCTTGAATTCGTGGCATGTATTTTTGAACGACGGATGGGGTAGCGATGATGGTGTCGCATCGTTGCAGACACTCGGTCCAGGGCTCGAGACCGCTGCCTCTGATGTGAAGAGTACCGCCGTTCATCATTGTACCCAAGATCTCCCAGGCACCTGTTGACAAGAGGTTAGTTTAGTCAATTGATCTGAATCGGATCTCACTTACACATATCAAAAGCGACATTCAGCTGCTGTGCCACGTTCCTGCCAGGTCTAATGCCCAACTTGGATGGCTCTGCCAAAAGGGTATTGGTGACACCTCGATGTCTCACGTCCACACCCTTAGGTCGGCCTGTCGTACCCGAAGTGTAGATGACATATGCACCATCATCTGGACCGACCTCCACCATAGGGTGTGAAGGGTTGCCTCTGCGCCAGATATCTGAGTGGCTGTCGAGATCGAGAACATTGACAATGTTCCGTCGATCATCTGGAATGCTGCGGATAACCTTGTCAAAGAACTTGGGAAGACAGAGAACAACCGGAGCGTCGGAATCGGCAATGTCAAAGCCTAATGTGTCGTCGGTGACGATACCACCATCCAATGGCACGTACTGTCCACCGGCTTTGAGAACGGCGAGGATGAAGACAACCATCTCAATGCAACGCGAGTACACCAACACGACACGATCGCCGACCCTCAAGCCAAAAGTATGTATCATCTCGTTCGCCAACATATTTGCCCTTCGGTTGAGCTCTCGGTATGTGATAGTGCTCCCGTCATAGTGTCGAACCGCAATGAGATCAGGGTGCGCCAGCGCAACTGCCTCAAAAGCGTGATGAGCAACATTATACGGGATAGGACACTCGGGTCCCTTGCCGAATCGGTTGAATAACACTCTATCCGCCAGGGAGAGGCTCTCAAGGGAGCTGAAAGAATAGGAAGAAGACATTATGGGACGTTTTGGGTATAGAACGTCTGACCACCAAGCACGCCGTCAAGGCTGCGTCATGGCGATCTCCTTAAGTATTTGTAACCTGCAAAGAAAAATGCAATTGGAAATGACGGAGAATCTTAACAGCACAGGATATCGACTAAATTTCCGCTTCTGGTTTCGGAACAAGAAACGTCTACGACAATCAAGTGTATCCGGCAGCTCGATTCCTGGCAGCATAAAACCCTGGGCGCCTTTAGCATGTGGATTCGGCCGAATAAGGTTGCATTAGTGAGATCTTTTGGCTCATGCATAACGCTCCGTTGGGATATCTACTCTTTGCGGAAGCTGATCCGCCGCAGTGACCAAGGCAGATGAAGGCAGGTCCCTGTATATCAGAGGCGTAACGATCAGGGTTTAGTACGAGATTCCCAAAACGAAACGGAGATCGTTCTGTTTTACGTAGTAAATGGCGAGCTTGACAGGGCAATACTACAGCAGAATAGGCTTACCGTTCGGAGTGGGGAAGGGAATCTGCAAGGGACCCTGAAACTCGTCACGTTTTGTGGTCTTCAACGGCTTTCGTCAGTGCTTCTTTTCTGTTGTTTGGCTATTTGGGGAAGCTGGCTAGTTGGGACATCTTACAAAGAGAATCGTAATCCGAGTGGGATAACTAAAAGAGTAACAAAACCGTTGAGGCAACGTGTAGATCTTCAGTTGACCTGCCCCAAATGCCGAAACGACCGTTCCGGAATCTGTGACGAGACCAAACGCTCCACAAAGTCGAAACTTAAGATTCTATACGATTTCAGCACGACGGACCAAGGGACAGATTGTCAATGCGCTTGACGAGACCCTCATGTATGATGACAGACTTAAACAATTGACCTCGCTCATCTTGCGGATGCGATTGCTTCTTTTCCATCATAACCAAGATTTGACTGAAATTCTTCGACAGCGACCGTTTCAGAGACACGTCACAATGGAGAAGCTCCAGGATATCAAGCTCTCGAACAACATACTTACTGGCGTCGCACTCATCCAGTTCAACAGACCAGCCAAACGCAATGCCTTTTCACAGAATACGATAAACGAAATAGTCGCCACTCTAGACCATCTAGACTCAGTGGATACAGTGCGCGCTGTGGTTTTGACTGGTGGACCTGAAGGGCACTTTTGCGGTACGTTTAGAGTTTCTCCATCGGAAGAATAGAGAGGACGAAGAATTGTTTTGATAATGCGGCTGCTAATTGAGTTTCGGGAGCAGCTGGCATGGATTTAAACGAGTTGGTGGAGCTGTCGACCTCCAAAGCCCATAGAATTGAGTTTCTCAAGGATTTGACGGATGCGCTAGCGAGGTTTTCCAAGCCTCTTGTTGCTGCTGTTGTTGGCTTCGCTGTAGGTGATCGATCTACTGATCGCCACTCAGAGTTTGGGCTAATGCGATACAGTTGGGTGGCGGTTTCGAGATTGCTCTCGCTGTAAGTCGACAATATGACTCCTCGCACATAATTCAAGTTAATGGTCTAGTGCGACATCATCTACGCTGCTGAAGATGCCATGTTTGGCCTTCCAGAGGTCAAGATCGGTACCATCCCCGGCGCAGGCGGTACACAGCGCCTGGCTCGTGCCCTAGGAAAGCACAAGGCATGTCACCATCAAACCAGCCCAAAACCTTAGTGACAATCACTGACTAGTCACCGGTTCTAGGCAATGGAGTTCGTCTTGACGGGCGAGCCAGCAAGTGGAGCTGAGTTTGAGCGACTGGGCGTTGTAACAAGGGTTTTCCCCAAGTCTGACGTTGTCCAAGCAGCGACGGCGCTGGCTGAGAAGATTGCGCGTCTGTCGGCTCCGGTTATCAAGACGGCCAAGAAAGCTGTTTTGACTGGTGAGTTTGACCAATTAAAGTGCCCGGCCATGTCCGTTGGTAATTAACCCCTGTTGCAGTGGAAAATTCGACCCTGGATGCTGGGATGACGCATGAAAAGGCGCTGTACTATTCGACATTTGGGCTGGATGATTTCAAGGAGGGAATCCAGTCATTTCTCCAGAAGCGTCAGCCCAGTTTCAAGCATTCTTAGTTAACTTAGCGTAAATTCAACAAACATTATTTGTGATAAACTTTCCAATCTTGCCGACAATGGCAATTTACTCCGTGCCTTAGATCCAAATCGCCCATGTCAATGACTGATGTAATTGCTATTCTTATCCCAAAAAACCGTTAAATTACTCTGGGGCCCAGCGTTAGGGTCTCACAGCTAAGGCCCACTTGTGGATAGCCTCCTTTCCCCTGCCTTAGCATAACCCACTATCAAATGCCGCTAGGTTGGATCCCCCGAGGATGTTGGTTCTGCGACGATTAGGCGACTGAGCTGTCACTCATTGCCGCGGAAATACAGTACATCCTTGGCTCACGCAATACCGTTGGCATGAGCCGAAAGCTGAAACTTGGTGTTATGAAACAAGGCGTCGCAAAACGTGTTGGGGCGATGTTTGGCTTATCACTGATCAGACATGAGCATTGGCCTCGTTGGGCTGGAACATAATGAGGTGCAAGTTTCTGTCGGAGCTTGCTGTGCTTGCATGGATCAATGAAAAGATCAAAGATAGCCATGATCATAGTCTTAGGATCTCACATGCATATAGAGTGTGTTGTTCATCATCACAAGCCCATGACCCTTCCATACGGAGCTGGAAAACATTGCCTCAGAGTGGCCAGAAAATTATGCCCTAAGATTCACTGGATCTAATGAGATCTATGTCAATCTTGTCTAATTTTTGGTATTATTTAAGGTACCTAGGTATACTATAGGTCTTCTTGTTTTGGAGCCCATGCAATGCTGCGCAGCCAAGGTTCCCGAGAGGTACACGCAAGTCCTATTCCAGTCAAACACTCGAGGCAGAAATAGTATAGAGGCAGAAGCTGATCTTGTAAAGCGCGCATTAAGGATTTATATCTATATTTTGGGCTGAAATATCTATCAATTCGAGGTTCAGGGATCCAACTCAGTCCGAGTTGGGCCCTTTACTTTCTAAAACCACACAGAAGAAGTGAAGTAGGTGCAAGTATAGAACAACTATTAGTAGATTCGCTGGTGAAAGGTGAATTCTTGTCAGTGGGTCAGAATTCAGAGCTGAATCTGCTGTGATGCCCATGTCTCAATGGGGTCTTCTGAACCAAAGCACTCAGTAAACAGCCATCCCAGTCCAGGAAGCACGGTTTCCGAGTCCGGTCAAGTCGACAACCTTTGGGCCATAAGAATCATGCTTCAAGTCAAAGACAGCAATCGCCGGAGCGGCCTGCAGAGCATAGAGCTTAGAACCACTGATAATAGCATCGAAGTTACCCTTTCCAGCAGCATATCCGGGAAGAGTGCGCCCGATGGCCATAGTCTCAGTGTTAAGAGCAGTGACGTCGGGAACTGCGGCATCGAGGAGATAGACAGAGCTAGAGCCAGCGGAAGTCGTGGTCCAACAAGTGGCCATTTGTTTTGGGACTGTGATGTTGGTCTTAGTAGATACAGTGAGACCATGGGCGATGGACACGAATGCTGCACCATAAGCCGGCGTGGAAATAACAGCTGAGGCATCTGAAATAAAACTCATCCCAAAAGCAACTGGCAAGTTCTTGGGCTGTGACTTTATGGCTTCCTCACTCACACGGCCATTCTCGACCTTGTAAGCATAAACGAAGCCATTCTCCATGCCATTGCCCTTGATGGTTACAAAAAGAGCCGTCTCCGAAGGGTTGAAGAGGATGTTGGAAACAGTGTTTGGGGGACCTGTTGGAGGAGATGTCTGGTTGATGACAGGAAGAGGTTTGAGGCTCCCTTGGGGCTTCAAACCATCGCAGTCCGAGACCGTGAAGCACTGAACGCCTGGCTTGGTGCCAGTATTGGCGACGCAGGCAAGCTTGTTCTTGCGAGAATACGCAACTGTGTTGGGAACTGTGCCAACGGTATCGACAGGCTCTCCGAGAAGAAGCGGGCGAGATGGGTTCTCCTTCGGGATATGGAAAGCGGCCAAAGTATTGGAGCCAGCGTTGACGGTGAACAAGCGGTTTCCGCTCACAACGATGGAGCCTTGGGAGAAGAGGGGATCTGGTCGACTTGTTAGCGACTTTCTCTCTGCGGACATAGTCTCACTTACCCATCGTCACAGTGCCGTTCACATTGTTGCTAATAAGGCCCTTTCCCCCGGTAGAGGTTCTCTGTGGCTGACCCAGGGAGCCATCCTTGGCAATACTGAGTGAGACAACAGAAGCTCCCTGGGGGTCGCTGTCGAGGAAGTACAATGCCTGACCGGACTTGTGAGGCTTGGGATATGCCTGGGTGAGCGAGGCTGTAACAAGAAGCGCTTTGATGAACTTCATTATGAATTCAGAAGAGAGTAAAGAATGAAGACTGAGGGCGGTTGTGAATAACTTGGTTCTTGGGATATGTTCATTGAAACTATCAACCGCGTATCTATATATGTTTCGACTCGGCATCTCAGATCCGAAACATCCACCGTACCTTCGTCCATAAATTAGTTGGATTAAACATGCCTATGTGCCGAACGGACCAGACGGATGAGGGTCAAGTATAGCGAGAGCCAATAGAACAAGGAAACCACGATATTAACTGGAAATACAGCGTCATGGTTGAAACAATGATCCATCTCGAATAAGCTCAGCTACGGAACTCCACTCAAAGGCCATGCCCAATCGAGGCTATTTGTTGAGTCAACAGTAAATGCTGACAGTCGAAGGATTCGTCAGCTGCGCTAGAGATTGAAGAGGGGCGAAATAGCGAGAGAAGCTCAGCGAGCATCTTCCTAAAGAAGACACCGGCATTTAATCAAGTTAACACAACCGGGCCGTGGAGCTGCCAGCGACGCTCCCGTCCATTGAGACGTGTAGAACGCCTTCTCGTCAAACTTTAAGCGAGCTGTCAGTATGCGTTATGCCTTTTAGGGAAATGTTGATTAGTTGTCAGCTTTTCCGAAGCAGGGAGCTAATTGAAGGTCATTCGCCTGGATATGAAGAATGTGCTAGTAATGAGCGAAGGATGGCAGTCAGAGGTAAGTGTCGCTCATTCGGGTGTCAAGTTGTTAGATAAATGTTCCAGTTAGTTGATAATGGAATTTATCTATAGTGTCAATCACGCCGACGATAATTTGTGAACACCACGGATAGCTACAGGGTAGGCAGCTCCGAAGCCTGGAGCAGCGGCCAAGGCTAGGGGAGATGATAAAACTTAGGGCCTAAAGCCTGAAGGATGAAAATAATTAGGCAAGTTATGGCAACCTTAGGGAGCTTTTTGATGAGTTTATTTTGACAACCCTGGACAAAACATACAGCCCCGATAGCGTGATACACTGTCTAAATCCTTAGTTCAGTGCCTGAGTTAGCGTCAGTAAGCAGAAACACGATTCTCTATCCCCTCCTAACATGCTCAACCCCATGTTCAGAGCTGCCAATCACAACCTGATCTGCCCTCTATTCGAGTTACATATAAGAAATGTCCCAAAGTTACTCGCTAGAAGCTCCCACGACTTTTGGAGCCGGCGGAGCGCATTGAGATATTTGTCAACCATGCGACTTATCAATGTAGAAACTCTCGAGCTAGAATCCTTCACCGGCGAACATGGAGGCTCGATACCAACATATGCGATCCTGTCGCACGTCTGGACGTCCGAGGAAGTGTCGCTGCAGCAAATGAGCGGACTGAGCCCTCTTCCAGAAGAGTCGAGAGGCTACAGAAAAATCGTGGACTTTTGCGCAAAAGCGAAAGCCGAGGGATTTGAGTACGGCTGGATCGACACCTGTTGCATAGACAAAACGTCTAGCGCAGAGCTATCAGAGGCGATTAACTCGATGTTCCAGTGGTATCGAAAGTCTGCAGCGTGCTATGTCTATATGGATGATGTCAGCTCCGCCGAGAACCCAAGATTGCCGGACTCGAGGTTCCGCAAAAGTCGATGGTTCACACGTGGATGGACTCTTCAGGAGCTCCTTGCGCCGCACGAGGTGATCTTTCTCGCTGACGACTGGCGTGAGATTGGTACAAAGGCTAGTCTGAGCGCCACTATCTCAGATATCACCAAGATTGATGTAGCCACGTTGGTAAAGCAAACTTGGTCACATGTTAGTGTCGCTGGGATCATGTCCTGGGCATCAATGCGGCAAACCACAAGACTAGAGGATCAGGCCTACTCTCTCATGGGTCTGTTCGATGTCAACATGCCCTTAATCTACGGAGAAGGCCCCAAAGCTTTCTACCGGCTCCAGGTCGAAATTATGAAGGCAACAAACGATGACTCTATCTTCGCTTGGTCTACAGAACCCCTCGAAGATTGTGGGTACTCCCCCAATGAGGGAGCATCAACGAGAGGCTTCCGATTCCTCGGGTTACTAGCTCCATCGCCGGCTTGTTTCAGAGACTCTCATGACATAAGGGCGCCTCGAGATATTTCCCGGAGCCACGTGCCGCAATACGACTTGGTCAAGCAGGATATAAGTCTTTCGGCAGTGCTAGTTCGGCTTTGCTCTCTACCAGCTGACCCCAAGCAACTTGGGAACATCGATCGGGTAGATGTCGTGGGTACGCTACGGTTCTACAACAATAACGTGAGGGCAGTGGATCACGGTCTCGTAATCACGCCCGCGAGGCGAGACGCAAAGGGGATCAAGACAATGTGCTTGGTCGCGGTTCTGCGCTGTTGGAACAAAGATGGCTATATCGGTATTCCTATCAAACGTTTGGCTTCTGGCGCTTATCAGAGGGTCGAAAATGGAACCCGATGTCGTTGGTTCAAAGTCCGCTTGATGCCTTTACGACTGACACTAAAGAGTGAAGAAGAAAAAGCCCCAGATGAATCGGACTACACTCTCAGACAATTTGATTCTGAGAGTAGAGAGAAGGGACCACCCGCTGATCCTCCGGAAACCATTCTCGTAAGGGCCTATGTACCATTAGACTTACCATCGACCGGCACATACGCTTCTACTCAAGCCAGCAACCACCGTGCACCACTTCAGTTCCGCTCACTGCCTATTAACAATGGCTATTATAAGCTACACGTTGACACTGAAGATAACTCTGTACCACCTGTGTCCGACTTGAGGCCTCATCCTCGTGTTCTCGAGAGTATCAATGGACGTATCAATACCCTACCAGAAACCAGCACCATGTTTTGCCCAATTGCAGCACATAGCGGTCTTCCAACTTTCATGATACACACAAGAATGATAGAAAGGCCTCATGGCATCCAAGTTGGGTGCGTGATTGGAAGTGACCAGGCCCGAGGTGAGACAACGGATACGGAAGTCGTCGACATTGACATGAAGAGTATCTCCACCACGATATATCTCACAGCGAACCTGTCCCTCGTGTTCAGAGTGAGACGTAGCGTCCCCCAGGACACGACTTGTTACTTGAATGTGAGCGTTGAGGAGCAATTGCCGTGGGCGGAAGATGTAGAACATTGGCCTGCTACGCTTGGGGACAAGAGCCTGTCAAGCTCAGAGATGTCACTCAATCGTACCTTCACAGACAATTCAATATGAAAATCTGCCAATGGCCATAGCTGCCGGCAGTGGGCTCCCAACAACAATGTGCTGGAAGGTGTACGAGAGCGAGAGATACGCAACTCGTAGGGGAGCGCATCGGGGAGCAAGAAAGAAAAAAAGAGTTTAGAAGCGGATGTCAAACAAGCATGGTAAAGAATTCCCTAAGCTCAGGCTAAGTAACCTAAATGTCTTCATCGCTTAAGGTGAAGATCCTGAGGTTTCTTGCATCCTTTAGAAGCAGCAGTAAATAGAAAAGATAGAATTATAATACATGACATCGTTAATCTCGTGAATGACTTCGCTAATGGAATATCATAGAGCCTTCAAATCTAAGTACATGCCATTTTCTGGCTTGATCGTAATCACTCCCCTAGGCATCACAAGCTTATCATCCATCGACAATGTCCACTCAAACGACCTCACCATAGTAGCCAGCAAGCACCGCAACTCTGCCTTGGCGAACCCTTGTCCAATACAACTTCTCGGTCCATGCAAGAAGGTGAGGAAGTTGTAGTTGCTGCTAGCTCCTCCGTTCTGATTTGGCTTTCCATCATCTGTGATCCATCGCTCAGGCTTGAACTCTGTCGCGTCAGGGCCCCAGATGGCTTCTGATCGGTTGATATACCAGATTGACACCATGATATCTGTGCCTTCGGGGATGAACTGATCACCGATGCGAGTGTCGCGGATGGCTTGGCGCATCGTCAGTGGAACTGTTGGGTAGAGTCGGAGTGTCTCGTGCATGACGCCATTGAGGTAGGGAAGCTGCTCGAGGATACCAGCGAGATCGACTGTCGGGTTGGTGGCTAGATCCTCTGGTACGCCGTTTCTGACCTCCTCTCTGAGCTTGGCCTGGTATTCTGGGTGCTTGGTGAGTAAGTAGCACGCCCAGGTTATCGCAGACGAGGTAGTCTCGTGCCTATACAAGATCAGTCATATCCTTATTATGGTGACTGGGGATCACTTACCCTGCTGCAAGGAAGGTCAAAAGCTGGTCCTTCAAAGCCTCGTCCGAAAAGTTACCCGACTTGATGAGAAGGGACAAGACATCGAAATGGTCATCCCCCTTTTCGAGAATGGCTGTCTTCTTCTCCTGGATCATGGGGTAACAAAGTTCATTCAACGTTCCAGTCAGATAGTTGAAGACATCGTTCATCTTCCAAGGAAGAAGACGAACGAATGGCAGACCAACGGCCAGTGCCAAGCCAGAAAAGATGAGCTTCTCACGACTCGGCTCGAGCAAGCCCTCATAAATGTCCGCAAGAGGATCTTTCTTCTTCTCAACGGCATCGAATCTTCGGCCCAGACCGGCAATACCAATGATGTCGAGCGTGACTTTGCTTGCCCAACTGTTGAGCTCAACGACTGATGACCTCGATGTGGTCATATCCTGTTGTATTGCCCGAGCCAACGACTGGCTCTTCTCCCACATCATGGGGTACAGCTCCTTGATGTGTCGGAAGTGGAAGACTGGCGTTGAGTTCTTACGTAGGAACTTGTGAGGCTCGCCTTCAACGATAATGAGACCATCGCCGAGAATATGTCGTAGGAAAGAGCTGATTCTCTTCGGCTTAGTGAAGTCGTAGCAGTTGTGAACGAGGAGGTCTGCCAAAAGCAGAGGGTTCGTTACAAGAATGTGAGTTCTGAATGAGTTGAGAGTAAGTAGGTCTTCACCGGGATATCGATTCGCAATATCCACGAATAGATCGCCGGATGGTCTGTCCTTGACAGCGATAGATCGATGAGCGGCGCTTAGATATTCCTGTTGGAGCATTCATATGAGTATGAGTTCGAGAACAGACTGAACATAATGATGAACGTACTCTCGGACCAGGAATGTGTCGCAGGGGGCTGAAGAAGACTGGATATAGAAACCCCCAGAAAACGATTCCAAACGCATAATTGACGAGCAAGATAGTGAACACCGCAGCCAAATGGCTCTTCGAATCGTAATAATCTGGAAACACTTTGATTGCGACGAACGACTCGATGACAGCGGCTAACGTCAGGCTAGGGAAGCCCAGTAGCTTAGAGACGACAGCCATGTTGAAAAAGCTGCAAAACTTGTGTAATTCAGAACCTAGCCTCTGCCGGACTCATCAGAGGATAAGTAGACAATAATAATAGTAAGCTACTGATATAAACCTGGCATATAAGACTAAGAATTAAAGGTTGGGTAAGAATCTCATATGAAATTCCCCGAAGCTCAATGAATTCCATGGCATGATTATCTTGATTGAAGCCATCAACTGAAGGAGCTCATGTGCCACTGGTGACTAGCGCAAATGCCACTCTGCAATAGGAATCCACCGTCGATGATCAATGTCGCAAAAGAAACCTGATTGGGTTTAGCATGCGAGCCACCGGCAAGATCTAACTGGATCAAGCAAGCATCTCGCTTATAACTTCTAAGAAGCATCAAGCCCGAAATCTGGAGAGACGGTTTTGTAATTAGCAGCACGTGGAGATGGGCTCCGCGGATGCTCCTAAATGATGTTATTGTCGATCAGGTTCCCTTCACATGTGCGAGGAGTTTCTGTTTTCCTTTCAACACCATCGTCGAAACATGAGGAGATTTCGCAACCTAGGCCGAAACTAGATGGGGATCTCCCAACATTTCACAGCTGAAGCATGAACGGGACTTCTTTTCGGTTCAAAGATGAGAGAGAAGATGAAGCTTGAAAAGACCAACATGTTTGAGGTTTGAGACGCCTCAGTTTTGTTGACTTCTTGTTGAGTTGAGCAGATTTATCAGACTCTGCAACATCGCCATCAGATCTTCACAAGCAAACCTTCCAATGGCTCCAAAGTCTATCGTTTGCCTCATTCTAGGCTGTGCCCTCTTAGGAGGCTATGCTAGCATGGGGACTTCATACCGTCACGGCTTCTTTGACGCTGTTCGGGACTGCATCACCAACGCAAAGTCGCTCGACGGAAGCTCACTCTGTCCTTTGGACATGTCAGACTCGATCTCTCGGAAACTCACGGGCTACCAAGCAGTCGACGAGCCGGTGATGCTGCTCCTGGAGTTCTTCGCTCAAGGGCTCAAGAAGCATCCTGACAGTAAGGGTATGGATCTTGAGGCCCTTCTGGCTTTTGTGTACTTGGCAGCGCAGTTCTGTGGTGCTTGGTATCTCATCGCCCTTGAAGGACTGAGATTTGGTAACCGTGGAACAATTTTGAGCTGGTAAGAGAAGGATCCAATATCTGAATGCTAGCCTCATGCTGACTTGGAATACAGGACCGGAACCTTCGGTATCGTCTTTCAATCCGTCACAATAACAATCATTGCTCCCATATATCTCACTCTTCAACTCCTTCTCTCACCAACGATCCCCCAACAAGCATATCTGTTGGCCGACCCGTGCGACCTGAGCCTCCTCCCGATATCGACAATTATATCTTACATTGTGCCAACTATTGGTCTGTGCTTGCCGCTGATCTTCGATGTCTCCAGGGAGGCCAAGTTTATCGCCGTGGCTCTTTGGCAACCCTTTCCGTTGTACCAGACTGCCATACAGCGAGTATCCCGCTTGGTCTGTTGGTCTCGCCGGGGCAAGGCCAACAACACTGCTCATATCGACCCGAGAGCCTGCAGGAAGGCTATGAATCGTGCATACCGCTTCATTACAACCCTGACAGTTGCAGTACACTTGGGTGTATTCGGGACAATTCTCGCTTCTTCCATGGACCTCACAGACAGTGTTTCCGGACATCACATCCTCGCGCTCACATCGTTAACGAACCCTCCGACTCTGGCTTTACTTGACCCGCCTGTTTCTGCACTCCAATCCAGGGAGATTGTAGTCTCGTTCTTGCGATGGGATGTATACTGTACCTGTCTAGCGATGGTTATCTGGACCGGCTATCAACTCTACTCGGCACAACGAGCCCCGAGTCGAGTGGTCATATGCTTCAATACGATTTGGTGGACGGTTCTGGGTGGACCAATCTACCCAGCGTTACGGCATCTCTGGGAAAGAGATGCCATGGTGCTGGACCGTATGGAGCTTTTCAGCTCGTCACTGAAGATTGAGTAAGCTGGGCATAAGTCACGGGAGATCATGTCATTTGGGACAATACGGTAAGGGTTTTCCAATTTGAGAACGAAGACAACTATCCATATAGGTATTAATACAAGCCTAAATCGTGTGCAATTGCTGGTATCAAGATGAAAGCAAGCTCAAAGTGCCAGGCGAAACCATATTTTCTTCGGTGCAGTCCATAGGCCCCGGTGACATTAACATAGGAGACGGTGAAAGAGCCGCAAAGGGCTGTACCCCGTAGTGATCACTAGGGTTAAATCCGACAGCTGACCTGATTCCTATAGCGGAGTTCAATCTAGCAAGGATACGAGCTGCCCTTTCAGTCTGTTCGGGCGTAGTGTAAACACAGTGTGTGACAAGTCTAATCGAGTGAACAATGATAATGGCCGCTGCACCGTCGTGAAGCATGGTCGCTGGCATGCCGCTCGGGTCGATATCGCCCAGGGCGTATGGCACAGCGGCGAGCATGTCATCGACAGTTTTGCGGACATCGGATTCAAGGAAGGGAGCGGTTTCTGCCCATGAATTGTAACTATACCCATCATCATCCTCCGTTGGTACCAATGTAGTCTGGTAGAGAAGCATAGTCTGAAGCAAGATGAGACGAGCTGATCGGACGAGAATGATGATGCAGGCTGTCTCAGCGTCGTAGTGCATCCTACCAGCGCTCATCTCACCAAGGGTCGTTGGAACACCACGACCCTCGAAGGTCAATTGCCAATACTCTGCTGCTTCAATGTCCCAGGAGCCGAAGGCATCCAGCATGTCGAAGCATTCCTGGATTAGGATTCTCTCGTCTTCTGTCCCGGTACTACTCTGCGATGCTGTCGAGGGGCTGGCGCCTTGTTGCTGATATGGATCTGGTTGCATAATTCGGCACAGACGATGTCGCAGCGATAGGGTCCGTCCCATCATGGACAGTGCTCGAAGAAGAGGGTCGAAGATGCCAACGACGGTGGCGATGGCGCCGGGGTCGGTGTATGCATCATCTCCGTGTAAGAATGAATAGATTTGCTATCATTTGAGTCAGTATCATGGCATGTGATTGTCTCGTCGCGTGACTTACCAGTCGCAGCAGAGCAAGCAAGAAGAGTTCGGCTCCTCTTCGTGTACCAATCTGACTTGGCCCTCGTTTCTCCAGCAGGTAGAACAGCCCTGAAGCATGTTCATTCGGATCACCTAATCCTTCACCACTAAAGTCCTATCATCGAGTCAGAATTGAAGTAATTGATGTCGCGTGGGACTTACCTTGTACGTGCACAGAAGCAGAATGGTAGCGATGACTTTGTCGTCCATCGCCTGGTCATCAGACTGAATACTCTGCTGCAGGCCCTTGATAACACGTCCATAATTTCTCAAAGACCGTGTCCGAAGTTCCTCGTTGCCCAAATGATTGTACGCAGCCAATTGGGCAACGCTCAATGTCGCTGTTTCGACGAGCCCATCCTTGTAGTGATCGAACAAACTCGGTAGGAAGGTGAAGTGTCCGGGAAATCCATCATCGTCATCGGGCGACACAAAGCGACGCACGAAATAGCATAGCGACATGTCATCGTATGATTGTGTCGGGTGTCGAACCATGGCTACAGATCTCCGTCGGACGGGCGCCTCCAACGGCCGTGTTTTGGGCTTCGGGGCCTCCTTTTCGGGCGGTTTCTCATCTTGCGGGGGACTCGCTGTGCTGGCACTGGCTATACTTGGGGCTTTTGACGCGCGCGAGGTGTTGGAAGAAGTACTTTGCGATCTCCCCTTTGGCGCAGAGTGTCTAAAATGAAACTCGTCGGTATATCCAAGACAGGGCTTTCCGTAATTGTAGCATCGTCGACACGTCGGCTTCCCCTCGTCGCACTGCGCAGAGATAACAGATTAGAACAGAACAGATATCGCTCAATCAGGACGAAAGCATTACTCACCTTGACCTTTCGCTGGCGACACCGTAGACAACCTGAGCTAAAGCGACCTGGGAATACCATCTTTCGCTAAGATAGGAAGTAGATCCTGATAGCTAGACAACGCAAACGTGGGTGAGCTGATTGTACTGGGAGAGTCTGGGGAAAGGCAACAAATTGCGATTACGAAATTACGGAGCCCGCGGGAAGAATGGAGACAAGAAGATAGCCAACGGAGACTCAGGGCGGGCAGTGTGTTTCTTCTCATGGCACGGACGTATTAGTGTCTCGGTTCAGAGAGGTAGACCCCGCAAGAGACCTGGAACTAACGACCTGGAAACAGGGTTTAAGGTCCATGGGTTTAGCGTGTTGTGTTTGATGACAGGGGGACGCGACCAAGGTCGAGTCAAGTGCCGTTGGGAGAGTGGACTCAGTAGAGAGAAGAGAAAAGATCGTCGTTGTGGCTTGTTCTGGTTAAGCTTGCGATTGCAAGAGTTGTCGTTGGTCGAACAAATCTAGCCTCGGCTTCAACAGCATCATGATCGGCTTCATTCTTTGCCAACTCGTGATAGTTGACGATGGAGCTAGAGAAAGGCGTTGGAGCTTAATTAGTTTGTATAAGATGTATTTAGTGGCAGCTTGCTTGCATGTGCAATCGAGTAATTCGGCTCAGACTCACAGACCAGACTCAATCACCATTCTTCCCTGTGCAAATCATCATGTCTTCCATGCTCTACTCTCCCGTTATTGCGTATGTCTCCAATGCGAGCAACGTCCTTCTATCGCCACTTCTTTCCGGCTCATTGCTCGCCGCTGCAACTTTTGCACCCGACGCCGTGAGCAATACCCTCGCCTCAATCGCCGCCAAGCTCCCAGAGCATGCTTCACATACCCTGGAGCTCACGATCGTCAAGAAGGTTCTGTACATATGGCTCAGCTTGGGCATCGTTCGAACCATCAACCGGTTCCTCAATACCATGGCTCATAATTCATGGCGAATGACGGCTGCTTCTGGTTGGGACTGGCAGAATGAGATCGCTGTTGTCACTGGTGGCTCCAGCGGTATTGGTCTGAGCATCGTCGAGAAGCTGTCTGCCATGGGAATCCGTGTCGCCGTCTTTGATGTTCAAGATCTGCCAAAGCAACTTCAAACAAACTCGCGCGTTCACTTTTATCGATGCGATGTCACCACAACCGAGTCTGTCGCTGAAGCTGCCGACGCAGTGCGCAAAGAACTCGGTCATCCATCAATTCTCATCAACAACGCTGGCATCACTTCCCCCATGCCCATTCTCAAGATGCCAGAGTCTTTCCTTCGCAAGATCATGGGCGTCAACCTCATGGCTCTGTGGTACACCACTCAGCAATTCCTCCCACGCATGATCCAGCTGAACAAGGGCCATGTCATCACCGTCGCTAGTATCGCATCCTTTGTCGCCCTCGCCACAGGAGCCGATTACTCTGCTACAAAGGCTGGCGCACTAGCTTTCCACGAGTCGCTAGCCAGTGAGATCAAGCATTTCTACAAGGCTCCCAATGTCTTGACAACCGTGGTTCATCCCAACTTTGTCCGAACACCTCTTGTTGAGGGCTTCGTGGATCGCCTGGAGCGAGGCGGTGTTCGTCTCTTGACTGCTGATGATATCGCCAAGGAGGTTGTCGCTCAAATTAAGAGCCGACGAGGTGGTCAACTAATTATCCCCAAGTCTGTGGATGTCATTTCTGGCATTAGAGGATGGCCAACTTGGCTGCAGGAGGTTGTTCGCGATGCCGTTGGCAAGACCGCTGGCAATTAAGAACAAAACAAATGGACGGTGACTGGATCTTGAAAGCTGGTAGATAGATTTACATAATCTGTCATTCTAGGACAATCTGAGAGCTTTTCTGTACTTTTATAGCCTTGCTTACAATTAAATGCGACCGTCATACTCCATGCTGAAGACTCTCATTCAGGCGCTGTGCTAGCATTTTGAACAGTGAAAACGACGTCGCATCACACCACGAATACTAATCGCATGTAATAAAAAATGACATTGATCAGTAAACTATTAACTGGAACTCTCTTTTTGACCGGGAATATGCTGTGAGCTCGGTGACCGAGGAAGGTGAATTACTTAAAGACCCCGGGCCCCGTGGCGTCGCTCTACCGCTTTTCCTCCACGTTAATAATCACCAACAGCCTCAGCAACTTACACGCACGACTCACCCATCATGGCAGTATTAAGCACACTCAAAACAGCATTTGGCTATACCTACGCATTTATCATCACACCATGGCTTCTTTCGCGCTTTTTGTTCGACATTTCCCTCTGTCTCGTCCCCTGGTTTCGACCCAACAGAAAATGGACGCTGAACCAAGCTGTCCGAGTCCGCGTTGTCCGGCTCTTGCTGCTCTACTGGTCTCTCACCAAATCAGGCGACAAAATGAGGTTTGACCAGGGCAAAGAGAAGAACCGATTCGAAGTCGTCGCTCCCCGGTCACCAAAATTATACAGAGGAATTTGCTCGGATTACACGGTTCAGCCTGCGCAGTTGGGCATGACATGGACGCCTGCGCGCCCACCGCCTGCTGGCATCGTTCACCCTGGGATGGTGGTCGTCCTGCACTTTCATGGCGGAGGTTTTGTAATTGGCAATGGTCGTGATGAAGATACTGGATTCACGGCCAAGACTCTAATTAAGCATATGGGTGCTACGCATGTCTGTTCGCCCAACTACCGTCTTTCCAGCAGCAAGAATGGGCAGTTTCCCGCTCCTCTTCAGGATGCACTTACAGCATATCTTCATCTCATCAAGACAAGAGGTATTCCTGCCGACCAGATCATCTTCTCAGGCGATTCAGCTGGCGCAAATTTAGCTCTCGCATTGGTACGATATATCCACGAGTACGGCCAAATTGATGAGGTCCCATTTCCCCGCGCAATGGCTCTTTGGTCACCTTGGACTGATGTCGCTGGCGCTTTGGAACAAGACGCATCGCAATCACCCAACTACAAGACGGACTATCTCAACATGCACTTTGCGCGCTGGGGCGCAACGACAGTCTCTGGGTTTGGCGCAATTGACCCAGCCAGTCCATACCTGTCCCCCCTACGCCATCCCTTCCAGATTGAGAAGCCTTTCCCAGTCTACGTCAACGCCGGCGGCGGCGAAGTTCTATGCGACGACATCACCAACTTTGTCGCACGCTACAAGAAGAATGGGTGGCCAATGTACCTGGACATCTCGGAAGGTTGCCCTCATGACATTATCCTGCTCGGCGACAGGATTGACTTTACAGCCGAGGCAGAAAAGGCAGCTGAGCATGCGAGGCGTTTCTTGAACCATCGTGCGGGGTTGAATCTACGAAGCTATGCATAATCTCTTTTTCGTGATGGAGGGCGCGGGTCACACGGAGGCACAAGGATATCGAAATTTCTCTCTAAAGATCTACATAGCTCAACAAATTTCACATGTAAATTTCTGATAAACCTCAAAACAATTTCGTCATTTATTTCAGTGATCGACCCCTCTTCGGAGCCAAGATGATCAGCTCTGCAGATTTGACAAGTCTTGTCTCGTCCGTCGCGTGATTCTCTCGGTAGTTTTGGCGTCTCCGAGTCCCCCCTATGAAGACGATCACTGGGGGTCATGCCGAGGCTACCCCACAATCTTGAGAACCCTCAACGCGATATTTCTATATGGAGTTTAGCTTGCGATCAACACTTTGGCTCGCCCCCCAGTCAAAGCTCAGGCATGACGTTATTCCCTTAGTTAGTTGTCATGAAAGATTTGGCTCTTTATCGGAGACGGGTCCCGCGGGGGCGGACGGATGGGTTCATATTGTCGCCTGTTGTACTCGGAAGCTTAACCAGAACTTAGCTACTCATTCGAGGAACTCTGACGCGAGACCCTGATTGCTACTGTTAAAGTACCGAGGCTTGCTATATCTCGTCTCACGGCGGACTGTTTATTGATCCAACGGAGTGTCAATCACTCAGACTCCTTCACTGTCGTCTTTGTACAAAATAGGTCCTCAACGTCCATCGTGGACAGCATCATCAACAACACAAACTACTCAGACAACATTCATCAACATGGCACCGCAATCAGAAGAACCCAACACCTTTGATGTTATCATCATCGGAGCTGGCATCTCCGGCATCAACGCCGCCTACCGTCTCCAAACAGAAGGCCCTCCCGACTTGACCTACGCCATCCTCGAAGGTCGCGACTCCATCGGCGGCACGTGGGATCTCTTCAAGTATCCTGGCATTCGATCCGACTCTGATATCTTCACCTTTGGCTTCCCATGGAGTCCCTGGAAGCATGACCAGTCGCTCGCACCTGGTGACAAGATCAAGGACTATATGATCGAGTCGGCACGATCGACTGGTATCGACCACCATATCTGCTACAAGCACTCTGTTAAAGAAGCCAACTGGTCTTCTAAGGAGAGGCAATGGCAGCTTCAGGTTACGCGACCTGGTGACGAGAAGCCTGTTACTTTCCGCAGCCGGTTTATGCTCCTCGGTACTGGCTACTATGATTACCAGACCCCGCTACAGACTGTGATTCCTGGAATTGAGAAGTTCCAAGGCAAGGTCATCCACCCTCAATTCTGGCCCGAGGACTACGACTACACCAACAAGGAGGTTGTCATCATTGGCAGTGGAGCTACCGCCGTCACAATCCTCCCATCCATGTCCGACAAGGCCAAGCGCGTTACCATGCTGCAGAGAAGTCCCGGCTACATCTTCCCTCTCCCATCAAGCAGCTTCTTCACACGTTTTCTTTTGACTGTTTTCCCCGCCAGCATCGCCCTTTTCCTCAACAGACTACTCTGGCTGGTCCGAAGCTATCTTACCAACGTTTTCTGCAAGTCTTGCCCTGGTCTGGCCAAGAAGCTCATCAAATATGTCACCATCAAGAATCTTCCTCCTGACGTCAGCTGGGATCCTCACTTCAAGCCTCGATATAACCCCTGGGAGCAACGATTCTGCGCCAGCCAGGATGGCGATTTCTTCGCGGCTATTCGCTCGGGTAAAGCAAATGTCGTGACGGATAAGATCAAGACTATTACCGAGAAGAGCATTGAGCTCGAGTCTGGAGCTTCATTACATCCCGATCTTATCGTCACAGCAACTGGTCTCAAGGTCCGTTTCGGTGGAGGTATCAAGTTCAGCATCGACGACGTCGCCTTCAACGTCGCCGATAAGTTCGCATGGAAGACCGTGATGCTCCAGGATGTACCAAACCTGCTGTTCATGTTCGGATATGAGAATGCGTCGTGGACACTTGGCGCAGATGTCAGTGCGAGACTGTTTGTTCGCATTCTAAAGAAGATGTCTCAGAGCAAGACCAGCGTCGTCGTCCCACGTCTTTCTTCATCAACTGGTATGCCAGTAAAGCCAATGATGAGCTTGTCTTCCACATATCTCAAGACTGCTAGCTCTGTGTTCCCTAAGGGCGGTACTGGTTTGTGGAGTCCCAAGTCGAACTACTTTGCGGATATGGCTGGAGCGAGATGGGGAGATATCTCAACTGGATTGGAGTATCTGTGATGATAGACTTATGTATCAAGAATAGCCTTTCTTTTCACGCTAGTAAATACCAACTTATTTCCGTCGCTCTGTAGTAGAATGACCGTGATTGACTCATGTTACGGTAGGAACAGATCTAATGTAACCGTTCCACGCCTGTAAGCAAATAGATAAAGTTCTGGCCAGTCGTATTACACCGTTAATACTTATAGTTCCATCATGGAGCCAGCGAGAGAGAGCTGGTGCAAGTCTGAGTAAGCGTGAAGTGCATCGCGGGCACCTGAAGCGGAGACGGAAGAGTATGTAAGCAGTTCAACATCAGACCATATCCACGGTTCCATCAAGCTCTTCGACTGCAACTATACAGAATAACTGTAGTTACTCTCACATCGCCATTCTAATTCCATCACCTACGTGAGGGTATAAATGATTCCTAGTCTAAGTTATGAACAATATCATCCGACTTACGAACAGCTTCATCTAAGCTGTAAGCAACATGGTTTATGGACATACAACTTCCTTGACCGCGATGACTTTACAATAACGACGGAGTGTGACCACATGCTCTAAATTTCGCCTCAAGAATAATTGACATCAGGCAAGATAACAATTCATGGACACCCTCCTTTGCGACCTTCAATGCGATCTAAGTTGCGCGCATAGAAAGGTCCATCTTGGCTTCAATCCATAGGAGCGCCTAGAGTTCAGCAGTCATACCACCACGTAATTTCTAAGGGTTGTCGGTGATTAGCCGGACGAGCTGATCCAATTCTGCCAAATCGGTTCCTAAATGGCATCCTCCGCATCCTTCGTTGGAGTTGGATGCAACCTAACCCCATCTCTGGGCAGGCTCGGCACGAGACATGGCAATTCATTGACGCTTGAAGAATGGACAAGACAGTGCATTGACCTGCATTGGATAGCTTTACGATTAGCCACGGCGAGAGCTAACCAAGTAAGCTTAACTTTCCTCGATACAAGTGCTCGCCCTGACAGGTGAAGGTTCTTGGAGAGATAGTCATCATAAACATATTGACTCTTATCGCCCACAATAACTTACTCGGTAACTGTCTCCGTATTCTGGTACGTGGCTAGTTTGAGCTACGCATAGGCAGACTAAATGGTTCGGAATATCGGGTGTCTTTGCAATGCTCGCTAATCGGATCATGCTATAATATTGCCAATATACGTCAAATCCAGCAAAGCTTCAAACAATAGAGGAAGCCTTTCAGTGATCGGCTAAATCCACGATCCATTCCCCGCAGACCTCCGAACAGTAATTTCGATGTTACAGCCCCCAGCTTGGCATCTAGTCCCAGAAAGGGACGTAATATCAGCAGGCATTAAGAAACTCTCCCCAGTTTGTAGTAAGTCTAGATCTCAAAACAACATTATCCGCTGCACAATTAAACGACGACCCATATTTGCGGGGGACACCATCGCAGCTTTCTGTTTAGGGCATTGACGACAAACATGGCGATGCTCCGACATTTCCTCAATGGGCCTCATTCGGAGCTTGGTTCTCCGCACATAAGGCTCTATAACCCCAGGTATGCCAATTTCCCGGCAAAACACGATAGAATCAATGGGATTGGTCAGAAGTCACGATTATGTAGAGCCGGGGGCAAGTATACCATGTTAAATGCTATATCAAAGCTATATATAAGGACGGGAGTAACCCCTTGACGTTGCGTTCGATATCTTCAGACAGTATCTTCATCTTACAAGGGTCGCCTCACTGAGACTATTCAAGATGCATACCCTTTCAGTCCTCCTCGCTCTCGCTCCCGCGGCCGCCCTGGCCCAGTCTCCCATCTGGGGACAGTGTATGTTACAACAACTCCGATGAGTCGACCTTCGAAAGCTAAAACTTCTCACAGGTGGTGGCATTGGTTGGACCGGTGCTACAACTTGCCAAAGTGGTCTCACGTGTCAAAAGATCAACGACTATTACTCGCAGTGTGTTCCAGGATCTGGAGGATCTGATCCCCCGGCCTCTTCAACAACCCAGGGTGGTACCACTCAACCTACTAGTGGCGCTGGCGGCACTGGCCTTGACGCCAAGTTCAAGGCCAAGGGTAAGCAGTACTTCGGTACTGAGATCGACTACTACCACCTGAGCAACACTGCCCTGATCAACATTGTCAAGGCCCAGTTTGGCCAAGTGACGTGCGAGAACAGCATGAAATGGGATGCCATTGAGCGTAAGGTTCCATTCACCGTACCGAATTAATGCCGGTCTGACGATGAATAGCTTCGCGTAACTCCTTCAGCTTCGGCAACGCTGATCAGGTCGTCAACTTCGCCACTCAGAACAACAAGCTAATCCGTGGCCACACTCTCCTCTGGCACTCCCAGCTGCCTCAGTGGGTTCAGAACATCAATGACCGCGCCACCCTCACCTCGGTCATTCAGAACCATGTTACTACTATGGTCACCCGCTATAAGGGCAAGATCCTCCAGTGGGATGTCGTCAACGAGATCTTCGCCGAGGACGGCAACCTCCGCGACAGCGTCTTCAGCCGAGTTCTTGGCGAGGACTTTGTTGGCATTGCTTTCCGCGCTGCCCGCGCCGCCGACCCCAATGCCAAGCTCTACATCAACGACTATAACCTCGACATCGCTAACTACGCTAAGGTGACCAACGGAATGGTCGCTCATGTCAACAAGTGGCTTGCTGCTGGAATTCCCATCGATGGCATTGGTTCTCAGGGCCATCTTGCTGCTCCTGGTGGCTGGAACCCAGCTTCTGGCGTCCCTAATGCTCTCAAAGCCCTTGCTGCCTCAAACGTCAAGGAGATTGCTATTACTGAGCTTGATATTGCCGGTGCCAGTGCTAGCGATTACCTTACTGTCATGAACGGTTGCCTTGCTGTTTCCAAGTGTGTAGGCATCACCGTCTGGGGTGTCTCTGACAAGGATTCGTGGCGAGCTAGTGATAGCCCTCTCCTGTACGACACCAACTACCAGCCTAAGGCTGCTTTCAATGCCTTGGTCAACGCTCTGTAAGCTGTTGCTGATGTATGTCGCTGGATCGGGGAACGAAATGTCCTAGTTGGATAAAGCGTTGGTGGTAGAAGGATGCTCAAGGAAACGGTTCAATTGTATATATCTATTTCTCACGTACATATTTGGCAGAATGGAAGTCACCGGCTACATCCTTACTATCCGAGTATTCCAACAAAGTTCCGAACCTATCGGTGCTTCTATTGCTTTCTTTGATACCATGATCGATTGAGATCAAAATCTCATCTCAACTTCGAACTGCCGCGTTGCAAAATCCAGCAACATTAAACCCCCAGACCTCTTCTCTCGAAATATTGGTGCCGAGAGCTGGTGGAGGCGAGATATGGTTGTGGCCCTCCATAACTTGGACTTCGAGCCGAGCTTCCCTTACCTGATCCCCAAGCTCAAAAAACTCCTTGTTGCAACCTAGAATCTCATCCTCGGGGTCGAGGGAGCCATAAAGTAAAAGGAACTGGACTCCAGGTACAGCATCTGAGACAGTCTTGTCCTTGTTACAAGCCTCAAGAAGTCCGAGGGGACAATCCTGCTCTACTGTTTCTGCATAGTATCTTGCAAGAACAGGAGCTCTATAGGGGCGAGGGCTGCGGAACGACGTCGGCATCGAGCAAAAGACAGCAGCCTTGAGCTGTAGGGGGCTAGTATCGCTGGTACCTGTGATCTTGCTGCGAAGCTCGGCAAACGAAGGATGCAGTAAGAATGTACAAAGATGAACAGCACCCGCAGAGTTGCCCATCATGAACAACGGTCTTGGCTGCGAACCTCCAATCTTGTCATTGTTGTCTATGAGCCACTTCACAACCATCTTAATATCCTGTCCACCGGAAGGAAATCTCGCCTCGGGAACAAGGAGATAATCCGGAATGACAGTGACGAAACCGCACTTCTCGGCAAAGAAATGCCCAAGGTTTCGGTAGAGTAGATGATCTTCAGAGGCTCTGTCTCCTCGAGTGAAGCTGCCTCCATATGTATAGATGAAGACAGGGCACCCAGCCCCGGTGGGACTGTTGGCAGGATAATATATATCGAGGTTGTTCCGGGGGTTGGGGCTATAGGAGAATGTTTTTCTTCAAGTTGATTTGATGGCAGTTGAGTTCTTGTTGAGGAGCGGAAGGTAGATGCTCAAGGTTGGCTCAATGCTTTCAGCAATTGAGCTGGGAACTGAAGTGAGCTGGTCCATTTCGCAAGACGATTGACTGACTGGTATTGTAGTGTGAATAAACTATGACTTATGTAGTTCTTTTTGACTCCTTTCTCAATTTTCGCAATCGCATTCGCGTCTTCATATATCCAAACTGCGAATATATCATGATGCCCTTATCCGACATCCGACGGTGGGTAAACGGCAACCATGAGCACTAAACGCCAACCGTTGAGCCTTGAAACGCCACTATTGCCAAATTCGGATCCCGAGAATGACTGCCGCCGAGGAAGAGGCATTCGTGACCCGCTATAACGGGCCATAAGCCCCGGAGCACAGTCCTAATATGACATTCTTGGTCCACTATTGGTTTCGCTCGGCACGGACAAAATAGATAGACCGATATGAAGGCCGATATGAAGACCGAGCCGAGCAAGACGGGCTCGAAACCTCCGTTTAATGGCGATGTTGTTGGACGTGTTTCTGGAAGAGCCCATCGGTTATCAGACTGTAGATGTCAGTTTTGTCGTATTTCGATACTCCAGCAAGCGCCGATACCGATGATGAAGTTAATCTGAGCACAGATATTCTGGGAACCCCTGCATCCAACAACTCTGTGCGTTACATTGCATTGTCAAGTGTCTCGTGTGCTTGGTCCTCCTAGGTTCACGCATGGTGGAGGAGCGATATACGATAAATACTCGACGTTTCTAGGCAATGAATGAACTGAATTAAGCGCATGGTGCTCTCGCCATCAGTAGCTGGAAAATCCGCTGCCAACTAAGGAATCACATATCTTCAAGTCCTTCTCTGGGGACAAGGTCTACATCTCCGGTACTCCTTCCATCGCTCTTTTCCTTCTGACTGGAAAGTAAATGGATGGCAAGTTCACCATAATGACAAGCGGTGGCCAAGCCTTTCCCCCTCCTGTACCAACTCATTATCACAAACATACCCACCATGACACGGCAAGTGGCAGGTTTGACTCAATGATCATTGCATTATCCTCAGCCCTGGAGACTACGCCAATGTGGCTCCAGTAAGTTAAGATACACAGGTCTTTCCTATCATACTGATCACTTCAAGCATATGCCGCAGGGGTCTCGGTGAGCCATATATCGGTCCGATATGGCCAAATGCGGGCTTGGAAAGGGCTACTGAAAAGCTCAACTCTAGCGTCGCAAATGTCATGATCGAGTTTGACGTAATCCCTATACAGGACCACAAGCTCGTTGAGCCGCGGCCTGGAGGCGATTCGGAAAACCAACCGTCCGGCTGCCAGAAGCCATATTTCCTCCGTAACTGCACCGGACCCAGTGCTGTTCTCGGCTACACAATCGTCCGTCCATATGTGACAGGGGCTAAATGTGGGAGGACATAGAGTCTGGCTACTCTCGAAAGGTCTGGCCACTTTAAGACTCAAGTTCTATCTGGTGGAATTTAATTCCTGGACGTTCACCACTGTTTCTGTGCGTCTGATGGATATCCAGGTCATGGTAAGTGACACTGACTCTTCACGTATCGGCCCCGATGAAGTGGCTTGGTTGCCTACTGGAACTCACTTAGATATCAGGTCCTTTGCCTCCTATTCTACATTCTTTATATTCGCATCCTGCTGGACTCGGCCATTCGCTGTATGCAGCTAGGAAGAAGAAGCCGTGTACAGGGTTGAACTGCATGATTCTTGATTCACTCAGCCCTTTTGGCAGGAAGAAGCATTCTGAGTATGAGTTTGAGTTCAAATCTGACTTGATGTAGATAGCCACAGAATGCATTTCTGCTCTCGCAACGCCTTGACTTGAAATGAACTTTCAATATTTGCGAGACTTGGAGGAGAGCAAGATATATATGACGATTTGTCACAGAGATCTTTTGACCTATCTTGATACATTCTTAACTTAAATAAGTGTTTCCCTAAGATACTTGGGTTTTCATAAAAGCTACCATGATGTCTACTGGAGTTTCCCTACAATTCCATAGGTCCCTGTGAATACTGTAGTATATCCATAGCGTCCTGGGTTGTCCAAGATACCTTAAGGTATATCATTTTCATCAAAACATCTTGTATAATAGATCACATCTCCTTGCTTATAAACTCGGAATATATAATTACTAAATTACATAGTCTCATGCAACATAAAAAGGGAATCATAATCCAGTTATGAGTGAAAAGGGTTGCGAAAAGAAGAGCATTGCGAACAATCAAAACAATAGACTATCCAACCAAGTATCATATTCACGCCTGACGGTGGACTCTGCTAACAATAAGCTCACATCCGAAACCCAATATGTTGGTTATGTTTTTCACTGTACAGCAATTGATGCATGTTAGGTACGTATCATCGCCACGGAATCCCCCCAAGAAATGATGTGAGGCAAATGAAATCACGTACCGCTTGGTAGCGGATTGCAGACTTCAGGGTAGCCTATTCTCACTTGGGCCAACGCTCGCAAGCCTCACGACAATCACGACGATAAGACATCGGAAATCGACCGAAGAGGGTTGGTTGATCAGAGTGACCCAAATTAGGATCGATAAAAGAAGTGAAAGTGGTCGATGTCGGTCAGAACTTTAAGGAAGCGATAGTTTCCTTGACTCGTAGACTCTCAGACCTGTCGATTCCAAATCTAGTCTGTGCGATGTGCATGCGTGCATGCATAGTTAGTAACGTGGGTAGCTCAACTGTCAAGAAGCAGCCACATTCACGCCAGTCCAGCATCTCAGTTCACCAATCCACGCATCAAAACCGCGATCCCCTCAGCTAAACTCGATCGAGATGCCCAATTTCCCAGCTTCAGTCCCAAATAGCGCAATAAATTCCCCCGCAATCCGGTAAAGCTTGCGTGTGACGTCTTTTGGCTCCCGTCTGGGGCCTTCTGGGGCATTCTCGTGCGGGGTGCATTAGCCCCAGATGCCATGGCTTGCGAGCATCGCATTGCCGAAGGACGAGATGGATGGGCACAATCTAGGAATGTCATAGCGCTCTTTTGCTCGTTTCCCAATTCAGGACCACCTTCCGACCTGTCCCCAAATTGATCATCGCAGCTCTAGTTTAGTTTAGTTTAGTCCATCCAGTTCCACTCCATGCCGAGGAAGCCCATCTTCACGTTGCTGATGTCAACGACGCCGTGATTCGTTTCATGTTTGCTTGTTTCATCGCAAGACAGATAACTAGACGACTTCTTGAAGATCGAAGTTTACCACATTGTAAGTTCTTCATGAACGAGCTCTTTACTTGCTTTCTTAACCACTCATTCTCATCAGTCAGCACTCTCGATATCACAATGTCTTCTTCATCTGCTGAGCCAGGCACCAGGGGCAACCTCACCCTTGAGCAAAAGAAGAGCCTCCAAGAGGCTTGGGTCCATATTCTGCGATTATGCGGAAATGAGAATATCGCCCATGATGCTCCAGACAACACAGACGAATACCTTCAAAACCTCAAGAACAAAGATTCCGATCATTTCTCACGGAATCTCTGGGAGTCGATCATGGCCGATCATCCCGACACCACGCTCCTTCGATTTCTTCGAGCGCGCGACTGGGATGTCAACAAAGCCGTTGACATGTTTGTCTCTGCTCTCAACTGGCGGGATGAGCGACAGATTCAGAAGACCATTGTCGGAGGCGGTGAAGCTATCGGCCTGAAGAAGTCCCTCACTACCGATGAGGAGTCATTCATGGCACAGTATCGCTCAGGCAAGAGCTATGTCAGAGGAACAGACAAGGACAACTATCCCATCTATGTCATCAGAGTCCGCCTTCACGATCCTCACAAACAATCTGCCGAGGCGATGGAAGAATATGTCTTGCACAATATCGAGACGTTGAGAGTGATGGCAAGAGAGCCGCAAGACAAGGTCTGCTTGATCTTTGATCTCACAGGCTTCGGTCTTCGCAACATGGACTTTCACGTCGTCAAATTCCTCGTCGATATTCTTGAGAAGCGCTACCCCGAAACCCTCTCGGTAGTGCTTGTGCACAATGCGCCATTCGTCTTTTGGGGTAAGCTTGACACTCTGCCACCTCCAACTTTATTTACATGCTAATCCTTTCCAGGTGTTTGGACCGTCATCAAGCACTGGCTCGACCCTGTTGTCGCATCAAAGGTCCACTTCACCAGCGGTACCAAGGGCCTTCTCAAGTTCATCGCCAAAGAGAACCTGCAGAAGTCTTATGGTGGTGAAGATCCTTGGGAGTATAAATATGTAGAGCCGGTCCCCTCTGAGAACGAGAGGATGCAGGCTGAGGAGAAGAAGATAAAGATACAGATTGAGCGACAGGAATTGATTGACTCGTTCAATCGGTCGACTGTTGATTGGATTGGTACAGATCCTGACACAGACGCTGGCAAGGAAGCGCACGAGAGGCGAGATGAGTTGATTCAATTAGTACAGATGAACTACTGGAAGCTGGATCCATACGTTAGATCTGCTACTTACTACCACCGAGCGGGAGTGGTCAATAGGGTTGGAGGAGTTGATTTCAAGGCAGCGCGATAATTAGTCTAGCCCAGAGTGTTATTCGTATTCAATTCCGCAGTAGTAAGCTTGTTTTTTCCGCATTAAACTTCAATCAAGACCTCAATTCTTGCCAAGATGTTTCCTCATCTAGACCTGTCAGTGCAATACCTTACTTGAAACGTTACGGCTTGACACTACGATCATCTGAACCCTCGTCCCCACTGTCCGAGTCCATGCCGTAAATATCCAAGAATTCATAGCGGCCTCTGCCACCAAAGTCGTCCTCGGTATTTCTTGTAGCCAATCGGCCCCTGTATTTTCACGTCCTAGCGGTGCTGTTTAGCGTCTTTACTGTCGCAGTGCGCTTTGACCCGTGGCGCTCATCACCAACGGACCTTGCTGCGCTGTCCTAGCCCCCCATGGTGAACCCTAGGAAGCTAGACCAGGCACCTTGTTCACGAGACCGTGCAAAAGAGCTGATAATGATGCAAAGGCTCGTGCCCAAAGCGCGATAGTTTGCGAGATGCAGGGGTGCTCACCACCTCCAGGCCAGAACAGCAGGGATCGACACTGCTACCCCTCCAGCACTAATTTCCCTGCCGCGGTATCATCCATGATTTCTGGGGTACAGCTGTGGAGTGCCTGCTACATTCCCGAAAAGCAAATCCGTGTGTGATGACTGGCTGAGATAAAGAGCCTCCTTTAAACGAACCCTTGGCAACTTGATTATCTCTTCTCCCCCCCCCTTCTCCTCGCTACAGTACAAGTCAAGTCAAGGCAAGCCGTGATAGTGAGACAGTTCACTCCGTTTCCTTATCTCATCTTCCCTTTCAATTGTCACACTATGAGGTTCTCAACGGTGCTCCTCTCGGCGGCTTTTGCGCCATTTAGTCTTTCGGCCCCTGAGCCAAAGACTGTTTCCGCACCGGAGCTCTCGGGCCAATTGGTCGAGCTTTTGGAGAAGCACAACCTCGCACTTGTACCGCGATCAGAACTCACAGATGCGTTAAAGGAATTGAATACACTTCTCAAGAGTGATAGATTTCCTCGCGCACCTGTTCTGATACGGCGACAAAATTCTACCTCTGGTTCTGGCTCTAGCTCAGGGTCTGGATCAGATGACTCAGATTCAGATAGCGGCAGTTCAAGTCGCGTCATCTCAATTCCTGGGCTTGATGGTCTTGGTGACCTCGGTGATGGCCTCAAGGGATTGACAGACGCACTCGGCGAGTTGGGAGATCTCCTCAAAGCCCTCAAAAATCTCCTAACAGCCGAGTTCCTTGACGCATTCCATGATGCTATGGTCTATCTCGCAGCAACATTGAAGCCTCCCGCGCCCAACCAGATCAGAAGTCTGCTTGACAAAGCAGGTCCTTTGCTGGATCTCGTTGGTGAACTCGACCTCAAGGGTCTTATCGACCAGCTTAAGGATGTCGATATCGCTGGTATCGTCTCCAAGGTTCTCAAGCTTCTCACCGACGACAACCTCAAGAACATCGACGGTCTTCTCACCAATGGCGCTGGCCTCTTGACACCAGACTTCGTCAAGCAGACCAAGGGCCTCATTGGCGACGTCTCGCCTCTTCTCGATGAGCTTGCTCCTCTTCTCAAGAAACTCACCGGCCTTGATCTCGAGGGCATTCTATCAGCCTTGGACCCACTTCTCAAGAAGGAGTCTATCCAGGGCATTGTCACTTTACTCAAGAACGCCGGCGATCTTCTCACCGCCAAGACCGTCGATGAGATCCAGGGTCTTCTTGGTGAGGTCTCCCCCATCATCAAGGACATCGCCCCACTTCTCGAGGAACTCACCAAGCTCAACCTTGAAGAAGTCATCAAAGCGCTGCAGCCGCTTCTCACTGGCGATTCTATCAAGGGTATCTTGAGCTTGCTGAAGAACGCCGAGACTCTCTTGACACCCAAGTTTGTGGACCAGACGCAAGACCTCATCGGTGCCGCGTCCCCACTGATCGACAAGTTGAACGATGTCGATCTCAAGGGTGTTCTTGATGCCTTGAGCCCCATCCTCAAGAAGGAGGCCATCCAAGGACTCGTCGGACTGCTTAACAACGCAGAGGACTTGTTGACCAAGGATACCGTCAAGAGCCTCAAGACTCTTCTCACTGAGGCATCTCCCTTGATTGAGAAGCTTTCCGACATTGACCTCAAGGGCGTTCTGGACGCGTTGAGCCCCATCCTGAAGAAGGAAGCTATCCAGGGTCTCGTCGGCCTCTTGAACAACGCCGAGGACCTTCTGTCCAAGGACACTGTAAAGAGTATCAAGACTCTGTTGTCGCAGGCATCGCCATTGATCGACAAGCTCTCTGACATCGATCTCAAGGGCGTGCTTGATGCCCTTAGCCCGATCCTCAAGAAGGAAGCTATTCAGGGCTTGGTTGGACTATTGAATAATGCGGAAGATCTGCTATCGAAGGACACTGTGAAGAGCATCAAGACATTACTGTCTCAAGCCTCTCCTCTGATCGACAAGCTTGCCGATATCGACCTGAAGGGTCTGCTCGATGCTCTCAGCCCGATCTTGAAGAAGGAGGCCATCCAGAACCTTGTTGGACTGCTCAACAACGCCGAGGATCTACTTTCCAAGGAGACCGTTAAGAGCATCAAGACCTTGTTGTCTAGCGCCTCGCCTCTCATTGACAAGCTGTCTGATCTCGACTTGAAGGGCATTCTCGATGCACTTGGCCCCATTCTCAAGAAGGACGCCATCGAAGGCCTCGTTGGTCTTTTGAACAACGCTGAAGACCTGCTCGACAAGGAGACTGTGAAGAACATTAAGTCTCTGCTTACCAGCGCTGGTCCTCTCATTAACGAATTGAAGAAGATCGATCTCGCTGGTGTTCTCAATGCACTTGCACCTATCCTCACCAAGGATTCTATCAAGGGTATCGTTGGATTATTGGGCAACGCTGAGAGTCTCTTGACCAAGGATTTCGTATCCGACACCCAGAAGCTCATCTCCAACGCCAGCCCTCTCTTGGTCAGCCTCGGCAAGATTGATCTCAAGGGTCTTCTCGATTCGCTTGCTCCTCTTCTTACCAAGGATTCGATCAAGGGTATCATCGGTCTTTTGGGTAACGCTGAGAACCTGCTCACCAAGGACTTCGTCTCTCAGACTAAGAGTCTGATCTCCAAGGCTTCACCCCTCCTTGACAGCTTGGATGATGCTGATCTTAAGGGTCTGCTTGATCAAGTCGGTCCTCTTCTCAAGGAGGTTGGCAAGCTCAAGCTCCAAGACATCATCAGTGCCGTCGCACCTCTCCTCACCAAGGACTCCATCAACGGCATCATTGGACTCCTCGACAATGCCGAGAACCTCCTTACCAAGCAATTTGTCTCTCAGACCAAGTCTCTTATCGGAAAGGCTTCCCCTCTTCTTGACAGCCTTGACAAGGCGGATCTTGCAGGCTTACTCGATCAAGTCGGCCCGCTCCTCAAGGAAGTCGGCAAGCTTAAGCTTCAGGACATTATCAGTGCCGTTGCGCCTCTCCTAACCAAGGACTCCATCAACGGTATCGTCGGTCTGCTTGATAACGCTGAGAACCTCCTCACCAAGGACTTCGTTTCCCAGACCAAGTCTCTCATCTCGAAGGCTGGGCCCTTGATCACTAGCGTGTCCAAGCTCAACCTTGAGGATCTGCTCGATCAGGTTGAACCACTTCTGAAGATGCTCGGCAAGCTTGATCTCGAGGGCATTCTCAGCTCTCTTGCGCCTCTTCTCACCAAGGACTCAATCAAGGGTATCGTGCGCCTCGTTGACAACGCCGAGAATCTGTTGACATCTAAATTCGTCAATGAGACTCAGACGCTTATCTCTGGCGCTGTTCCCCTGATCTCCTCACTGGATGACGCTGATCTGCCTGAGTTGCTGGACCAGGTAGGCCCTCTGCTGAAGGAGATTGGAAAGATCGATCTTGTCAAGCTCGTCAAGAAGCTTTCACCTCTTCTCGATGAGATCAGCGATCTGGACATCAAGGGTATCTTCGACGCACTTGCGCCGCTACTCTCGACCAAGGGAGTCAAGGGCATCATGGATCTTCTTGGCAATGCTGAGGACCTTCTCACACCCAAGTTTGTCAACCAAACCCAGACTCTCATCGGTGAAGCCGTACCTCTTGTCGAGGCGCTTGGTGATATCGATCTCAAGAAGCTCATCAAACAGCTCCAGCCTCTTCTTGAGGCTCTCGGCGAGATTGACTTGGGAGATCTCATCAAGAAGGTCAAGCCACTTCTCAATGCTCTCATGAAGATCGATCTCGTCAAGCTGGTCAACAAACTTCTGCCACTACTTGATACTCTGGACGACATTGACCTTAACGGTTTGCTCAAGGCAATTGAGCCTCTTCTCACACCGAAGAGCATCAAGGGCATCGTTGGTCTTGTTGACAACGCGGAGGATCTCCTCACAGCCAAGTTCGTCAACCAGACACAGACACTCATTTCGGGCGCAGTGCCATTGATTGAGGTCTTGAACAAGCTCGACCTTGAGGAACTCTTTGAGATCATTGAGCCTTTGCTCAAGGAATTGGACGGTCTCGATCTTACTGGTCTTGTCGACGCTGCCAAACCTCTGCTCAAGGCCCTCAAGAAGATTGACGTCCAGGGCATTGTCGATGCAGTGGTGCCATTCCTTAACCCCAAGACCATCAAGGGTCTTCTCGGCTTGGTTGGAAACGCTGAGGATCTACTCACCAAGAACTTCGTGAACCAAGTATCGGAACTCATTGGAGACGCGACACCTGTAAGTCAAACATTACGATTCTACTACGAGACTATGCTAACTTCTGTTTCTAGCTTGTTGCGACGGTAGGAGACTTGGTACATGCAGTACTCAAGGAGCTAGTGGGACGGTCTTAATGTGATAATTGGGTTATGAACGTGGTTACGTGATGGGATGTTTTAATCATGTATTAATGAGTTTGGATATTTGACGCACACGATACCCTATGAATGCGCCTCTACGGTGCCATAATGAAACTGTCTTTATCCGTATACATGAGCGCTGTCAAGTGAAAATGCTTGCAAGATCTCACTATAGTCGTCCTGGCATAAGACAGAGGGCGGATGATTTGCGCATGGCAGCGTAGTACCCGTCGGCATACGCCGCACTGCAACATCAATTCATCTTGCCCGTTTAGATCTCGTTCCTTTGGAGTATTCGCGATGCCAGCATCATTGAGCGAAAATAACACGCGCCATTTCCGATAAGGTCGTGACGTGCATTCGCGTAGGTGATGTTCTGGGCACGCCTGTATCAGCGCAACAAGGTGTCATTTTGTCTCGGTATGTCTCGGTGAGACTCCGCTACCTCCTTGCTTCGTTGCGGGTGACAAGGCCTGCATAATAGCATGGGGGGTATGGTCTGTCTGTAACCTGACTAGACGTGGGAGCCTGGCTCGCCGGTAACTTACTCGCAACCCTGTCCAAAACCGTTTCCTCCAGGCCTTGGCTTCAATTCAAGCCCCCGAGCTAAGTTCAACCGAAAGCCGAGAGACATGGTTTGCATGTGTCAAGATTCTGGGGAAGACCTGGGTAGCTAAAGCTATGGGAACTATCGCAAACTAGACTCATTGGGGATTTGACAAACCTGCTCGATGCACACACTTTACTGTGCAGAGGAAGTGAGGGGAAGTGATCATGTGCCGGATCTTCTGCCCATCACTTATCAGATTCGAGTCAGGTTCGTGTTCACACCCTGGCCCCTGGTCTCTTAGTGCTATACCCCGCTTGCCGATCAGAATTTCCAAGACGGCACCAACTGGGATGGGCCTGGTTAGTGCATTCGATAGTTTGGCGTACCCTGGTATAACTTTAGAGGCCCGTCTTTCGCGCTTGGGCGACCAAATTCAGGGCAGGTCTTGGCCTAAGACCCTCGCTGTTCTGCCTTAAGTCTGAGTCGTCTGTGGAGCATCCCATTCTTCCTCTGAAGTATTGGTGACCATTGCAATTGTTTGCTATCAATTGTATTGTCTCAATCGATTACAATGGCTTCTGAGAGAGAACCTACAGCGGCGGGCGCTGATACTTCTGCGCCTGCTGAGACGACAAATGCTGCTGGCGAACAGAACGCGCCAGCTGCTGATGCTGCCAGCAACGACGCCTCTTCCGACGACCACGTTCGCGATGAGAAGGTCGCTGCAGGCCCAACCAAATGGCAAAAGGTGAAGGGTCATTTCTGGCGATACAAATGGTGGTACCTCTTACTTATCGCTGTTCTCCTCGCCATTTTGCTACCACTACTGTGAGTCTCATCCCGTCCCGTCAATTGAGTGAGTAGCTCTTCTGACTTAGCACCAGCTTCACTGTCATCATTCCTGCAATCGTTCAAGACATTCTCAATGACCAGAAACTCCCCATTTACGGCGGCGCTTTACAAGTTCTTTCTCCATCCGAAGTAAACATGAGTATCGAGACACAATTAAAGACGCCAATCGCTGCGACTCTCAAGCCAACGGATCTCTTGCTCTACAGCAAGGAAACGAAGCCCGTGTCCTCATTCTTGAAGCTCAAATTCCCAGAGGTGCACATCAAGAGTCACACTAATGTCACCGTCACCAACCAGACACTCCTGGTGACAAATGAGACTGAGCTGACAAAGTGGTTCAATATCTTCTTTGATAAGCCCGATGCCGAGTTATCGTTGGAGGGAAAGCCTGAAATTAGGCTTGGCTCTTTGAAGTATCACCGCAGTCTGAAGAAGACTGTCGAGATTGCTTCTCTCAACTACCTTGACGGCTTTGCGCTCAAGAGCTTAGACTTTGATCTGAATGCTAATCGCACGACAAAGAGCAACATGAAGGGAATGCTAAATATCCCCAACTCTGGAGTCCTTCGACTTGGTCTCGGCAATCTGACATTCAACGTCATGTCGGGCGACATTAGACTCGGGCTCATCAACCTTTGGGACTTGCAGCTCTGGCCTGGCAATAACTCTGTTCCTTTTGACGGAAACTTCTACTTCGACCAGCTGGTCCCCAACCTGTCAGAGATCCTTGATATGCAGAAGGGACCTCTCGGCAACGGCTACTTAGAGTTTAACGCAACAGGAAACAGCACCATGGCGGGTGGTGAGCACATCAAGTACATCGAAGGAGTCTTGAACAACAAGCATATTAGGTTCACCTTCCCGGTGATCACTCTGCTGGGTGATGTCCTTGGTGGCTTGCTGGATGCTAATCAAGGCTCTCTTCTGGACATCTTTGGCACTTCGATCGGAAACTCGACGTTGCTTGAACACGTACTGGGACACTGGGATAATAACACCAGTGAAGGAGGATCTTCTTCTAATAATACTGCAAGGAGCCTGACGGAGAGGAGTAAGACCAGAGCACCGAAGGCCTGGATGTGGAGTCTTCTTAAGTTGGGTTTGACGAGAAGGAGTTTATGAGTATGATAATGTAGTCCTATTATTTAATGTCGTCTGATGCCTTTTGCAAAAACCCGATGTTCTCGCCGTGATTCGTACCATGACAATCCAGGCGTCAAGTGCCGAGTGTCAGTACTCGTGCATAGATGCTCAACAAAGCAGCCGATGATGTCGGAGCGTTTGAGCAGCATGATATTTGTTTGCCTCCAGCACACACGCTTAACCTTCTTTTTTCCCCTACCCTCAATACCATTCCAAGGCCCAGCGGCATCACTACTAATCCTTCGCGGTCGCTGCCTTCTTGGTAACACCACCTTTCACAAAAGCCGCAAGCTCCTCAAGGTATCGCACGTTGGCTGTCTCAAGCTGTTTCGATACCCACGAGAGCTTCATCGCATATGCAGCAAGGCCACCCATAGACTCCCAATTCTTGACTTCACACGCATGTGGCCCTTGGGCAGTGACGGTTTGTACCCGCTCAATGGTTGCAGCCCACCAGGGTAGGTAATTGCTCTTCCAGGCCAGCTTATATTCTTGCGCTCCATAGTCCAGTGCCAGGATCTGTGTCGTGGTCAGATGTAGTTCACAGCTGTTTTTGTACATGGAATATTACCTCTATTGGGATTTTCATGATGTCTTCGCCGCCTAATGTCACAGTCTCCAAAATCCCGCTGACTCCTGGCTTTACCACTTCTGAATCCTCAGTGTCGATGAAAGTGAGTCTGGGGGTCCAAGTGTTCCACTCGCTGTATCTCCTAAAATTAACCATGGTATTGAATACCTCTTTAGCAGGTGCCTCAATCACGATGGTGCTTCCGGCGGTGAAGACAACCCGACCGGTACCCAGAGATGGGGTTGCTGTCGGAGTTGTCCACCCAACAGCCTTTGGTGCTTCCATAGTCAGAAGAGATGCTGAAGATTCAATGACACCAGACATTAACAAATGTTTGGAGAGTTAAATGCCAAGAGAGACAAACTGATTCGTCCCGTTCTCTGTATGCGCAGTGTCTTACACGTGATCCCACGATAAATTCCAATAGTATCTCAAGACTAACCGTGTAGAGACATTCGGATGGCTAGCCCGATTTAAACTTTTCGCAGTAGCCTTGTTTCCTCTTTGTCAGTTGAGAAACGTAAAACCTTCAAATCCATGTTAGAGCAGTTACAGTAATAAAGCTCGACCCGCCGTGACTGGGCAACGAGCAAATTTGGGCAGTATTTTAAGTATAATGGTAGTATTAGACGAACTTGAGATAGATTCAGAAGGGCCTTAGATCAATTGTTTCTGCAGTCTATTCAAAAAGGCAGGAGATTTCTTGCTCCCGGAAGATCCGTCAAGCGCCTGCTGGATACTGTTTGGACTTAAGACATTCGATACGTATCATAGGTCTTTTCTATATTGATCTCACACTAATAGACTTCTGCTTGAGAATTGAAAGTTTGTTCCGAACCTCTAGCCTTTCCAAGAAAGCTTCACCGCTCCAAATTTGCGTCGTAGCAGAGTCATAGACGCTGCGGATGACCCTTCAAGAGCACTACCCTATCACTAAAACATCACTCGTCGTCTCCGTGATCCCTGGGACTGGGGTTTGACGGCGGAGTCCTCTTCAGTGTAATGGTGACCTTATTGTCAGAATGGCCAGCATCCGAAGAATTCCAACCAATGACATAAACACCATCGGTCTCCGATGGCGTGGCATACCAAAGCGAAGTCATTTGTCCATCCTCTTCGACCATGACAAAAGTGCCATAGAACATCAGATCAGACACATAAGCATCGGTATCGGCCGTGCTATTGATCAGTTTGACGCTATGAGAAGACGACGACGGTCCGGGGACTGCGAAAGTGAGGTTGGACCAGGTCGGCTCACGTCCTTCGGCATAGCCAGTCGTGTTTGGAGAGGCATACCATGCATCATCTCCCACGGTGACTAAGTGGTGTCAATAATATTCGAGTTGGAACGGTGCGATACTTACATAAAATCGGGGCTGCCTCAGAGTCGTCGATTTTGCTGAAGTTGCCAACAAAGATTTCACCTAATGGTTTTTATATAAGGATGTCTCACAGAACAATGGATGGACAACCTACTGCCGGAAGAAAAGATGGGAAGGCCGCCAACGCCAGTTCCATAAGCGTAAAGAGAAAAGGGATCGGTGTTGCTAGCAGCAGTAGCTGCAGTCGCCAGGAGCGACGCTGCAAAAGTGGTGAGGCTAAGATGATGCATTTTTCAGAATACTGTATCGCCGATATGATGGAGATGGATGGGGCAACTAACCACATTATATGATAACAAGCCGCGTTTATAGACCAATACGAGTATTGTGGCTGTGAACCCACAAGACGGGGCCCCATTGTATACGTAATCGGTATAACGGAGCGTTTATAGATATCTCAAGGTCTTATTGCCGACGAAACGCTGACGCGGAAACGGGGCAGGCCATAGCGCTTCCCGTCCCTGGCATCCTCCGAACGGCCCAGCCCGTCCCCGATGTGACGATAAATATGCCGTTCAGCCAATCCTATTGGTTCCTTGGTGTTTCCTATCTACTCACGAGGTCACTCTATTCCTGAAGTTCTTTTTAAGTCTATGCGGATGGCTCGGAATGTGGGCGGCGGGTGATTGTGAACCTCCGTGATCGTCCCGGCAGTTGTGAAACCGCCGAGTGGCTTCACGAGGCTTCATTTCTGATAGTGACGACGACTTGTCTTAACACTGCGCTTGTAAGGGGTCCGTGATACGATACGAGAAGTTCTTGTGAAAAGTGATAGGTCTAGTTTGCGGTGGGCAGATGAGCTTCCTAAACGGAATGCTCGAGCGCTGGACTGAAATATTTAAGAATGGGCTGAAGGGGAAGAATAGAAGTAAAAAATAACAAAAATCATTCACACTTCTCTCTTATATCATCTAGCATCATAATTCTGTGTATTCAAAGCCCCTGGTTGAGACTCAGCTTGTGTCGGCAGAAATGAAGCTCTTGCAATTTCTCCCGGCTGGCATTCTCTGCCTTAGCCAAGTTCACGCCCGAAGCCCCCTTCACCAGTTGGAAAGCCGCGCAACTTGTAGTGGTAACACTGCTTCTACTCGCTCAGAGTGGTGTGACTACTCCATTGACACGGACTACACCACTGAAGCTGTAGATACCGGCGTCACTCGCGAGTACTGGCTGGAGCTGACGGACGTTACTGTTGCCCCTGATGGCTACTCTCGTTCGGCCATGGCTGTCAATGGTACCATCCCTGGACCTACTCTCTTTGCTGACTGGGGTGACACTGTTGTTATCCATGTCACAAACTCTCTCAGTACTTCTCTGAATGGTACCAGCATGCACTGGCATGGTATTCGCCAGAACTACACCAACCAGAATGATGGTGTCTCCTCTATCACTCAATGCCCCCTTGCCGTTGGGGAGTCAGTGACTTATACCTGGAAGGCCACCCAGTATGGCTCGACTTGGTATCACTCTCACTGGGCTCTGCAAGCTTGGCAAGGAATCTTCGGCGGTATCATCGTCAACGGACCCGCCACGGCAGACTACGATGAGGACCTTGGCATGGTGTTTCTCAATGACTGGGACCATCAGACCGTTGATGAGTTGTATAGTTCAGCTGAGACTAATGGACCTCCCACGTTGGACAATGGTCTCATCAACGGTACAAACGTCTACGGGGATGACGATAGCTCTTCCCAAACAGGCACTCGCTTCAATGTCTCTTTTGAGTCTGGCACCTCTTACCGTATGAGACTTGTCAATGCAGCAGTTGACACTCACTGGAAGTTCTCGATTGACAACCATACCTTGACTGTGATCGCAGCAGACCTTGTACCGATCACGCCATACGAAACCACAGTTCTGGACTTGGGCATGGGTAAGAGTGTTCTCTCTTGTTCCTTTTTCAAGGCAACTAACCTTTGTAGGCCAACGCTACGATATCATAGTCACTGCAGATCAAGCTGATGTCGCCGACAACTTCTGGATGCGCGCCATCCCACAAGCCGCTTGCTCCGATAACGACTCCACCGATAACATCAAGGGCATCGTCTACTATGGAGACAGCCCCGGTACGCCATCTACTACTGCCTACGACTACACCGACGGCTGCGATGACGAGACGGATAATATTGTACCCTATATATCCAAGACAGTTGAAGATGCCAACTGGAATGATCTTGAGACGGCTACAGTTGGCAAGAACTCAGCTGGTTTGTTCAAATGGATGCTCAACAGCACCACCATGTTGGTGGACTGGGCAGACCCTACACTGGCCCAGGTTCTCAATGGTACGACTGATTTTGAAACCGATGATGCGGTCATTGAACTCAGCGAGGGCAACCAATGGGTCTACTTTGTGATTGAGACGACTCTACCAGTGCCCCATCCCATTCATCTCCACGGGCATGACTTCGCCATCTTGGCCCAAGGGACGGGTACTTATTCTTCCTCCATCACTCTGAACACAGATAACCCTCCTCGACGAGACACGGCTATGCTGCCTGCCAACGGGTATCTGGTTATGGCTTGGGAGACCGACAACCCTGGCGTCTGGCTATGCCATTGTCATATTGGTAAGTCAGCGAGGTCCCAAATATGAGCATTACTGACTTTGTGAAACACTAGGTTGGCATACGTCTGAGGGATTTGCGTTGCAGTTCCTCGAGCGTTCAAGCGAGATTGCTAACATCTCTACATCGAGCTATGTTTCCGATGTTTGCGATGGCTGGAGTACTTTCCAGAGTGAGTCGTCGATTGAGCAGGACGATTCTGGCGTTTAATGCTATAAGCCTCTTTATTGTGTAGGAGGTATTCGCTGTTGATTGAAACTGGGGGCATACTCTTCTGTTGGCCTGTGGCTACATATTTATTTTTCTTACTGGTAGACGTGGCCAACTGTGATCACTATAGCAAACGATCCATTCCAGCCTCATCCACCTTCAATACCGTCCAATTCTCCATTCGCTTAGCTCCAAGTTTCTCGTAAAATCTCAGTGCTTTCGCATTATCCTTTAGGCAGAGCCACTCCATCTTTACGCAGCCCGCCTTCTCAGCTGCTGATGTCATAGCTTCGACCAACTTCCGGGCGTATCCGTGAGGTCTGTATTCCGGAACAACGTAAATCTCCTCCATGCAGACTCCAGGAGCTGCTCCCCATGTTGTATAGTTGAAGAAGTAGATCAATAGTCCAGCAGGCTTCCCATCTGGCGAAAAGGCTAAGATGGGATGTCCGATACGATACTCGGGAGAGTCGGTAACGTCTGACAAGTGGAGAGTCTTTGCGAGACCCTCTTCAGTTGCAGTGACGACGGTTCCTGGTGCTTACTCCTCTGCTCCAGCACGGATTAAAGTCAAGATAGTTGGAACATCTACGGGGATGATTAGTAAATGGAACAATAGTCGCCTTTACAATTAAGTACCTCGAGAAGATGCAGGTCGAATTTCCGGTGAGGAAGCCATCCCGATAACGAATTTTCAATATACAATTCCTTAAAAAGCAACTACAGTGTATTACTCTTCAAATGACTAGACTTTAGAGGGTCCCATCTTATTTATACTGATCCATCATCAAGTAGCTCTGCGCCCTATTCATGACAGGTGGAGTTGGCGCAGGCCCGCCCGCGGGGTTCAATGACTCAGCTTGTCAACCTGAATGACTCTTTCGATCCTTTTTCCTGCCGAAGGATCAAAGAAATACATATAATCCACTAAATAACATATTATTCCAGTGACGCTCTCATAGACACCTATGAAGATAGGCCAGAATAACAGTTAAGAGATAAAAGACCGATATCGGCCAAAACACTACTGAAGGGACGTTGCGACCAGACGACAGCCCGGAAAGGGTGTGCTCTTCAGTCACATGTAATCGAACGACAATTTATTATAGATCTGATTTGAAGGGCTAGTAAAATTCAACTACCAAAACCGAATTAAAATGATAATGGGAACGCTTCACCGCGACCTGCTCTAGCTGCAGCAAATACTTTGACAAGCTAAGTTAGAGAATAAGCTTTCGTTGAGGCAATTTTCGTCTAGAAGTCCCATAAAGTTTCTCTAAACCATCTGCGCAGCACAACCCAGGACAAATGATGAAATGTAAAACGCCATTTCACATACACTTTCAGGGTCCTGGGATGAGACATTCTCATTCTATTCGTCTGAGGAACTAGGCACCGGGCAGTAAACTTTCCCTCGGCAAGTCGCTTTTCCAGTTCTCTGGGTTGACCGTTTTTGTCTTTTGTGTGTTTTACTAGGATACTTCATAGTCGAAAGTTTAAAACTTTGTTAGCCAGTGATATGATCATGCTTGTCTTAGAAAGCTTTCTATCTGAGTCTCGACCATTCGTCTGCTCAGTGACTACCTTTGGTCTTATCAATTTGACTTCTCTAAACCCGTGTTACGCCCAATACAACCAATCATCACTATTAGCATGTTCCGGAAATATCCTGTCATAATTTCACGACATTCCATAACTACAAACCCTGTCAGACCATTTTCCCTCGGCTCATATCTCCAGCTATATTTCTTCTCCATTGTCGAAATCCCTCACTTTTCTTTTCTTTCGTCCCTCACGTTGCTCGAATGGAGGGACGGACCAGCACCCTAGAGTAACGGACTTGAACATCTGATCGATGTAAAGGGTACTGGCTACCTACCAGCTCATCTGGTCACGATGGACTCGACTACACCTCTACTGTCCCCCAATCGAGTGTCACCGTCCTACAGCCACTTGACCGAATTCCCTCCTCTGGTTCTCAGAAATGGCCGGAGTCGAAGAGGGACAAAGAGGAGCCTGCGAACCAAGATACAAATTCCCTTACTGTGCTACGCGCGTTTTATGGTGATCTTGGCATATTTCTCCATCTTTCCATACGTAGCTCCGATGGTACGGCACCATAGTGCATCACGGTCTACTGATATCGGTATCTACGTAGGCTTCTTTGAAGTACTATTCCTGGCTGCGCAGGCCTTGACATCGATATTCTGGGTCGCCATGGCAGACCGGTTCGGTGACAAGATGATCCTCATCTACATTCTTCTTGGCACAACTATCAGCTCGGCCATCTTCGGATTTTCTTCGTCGCTCTGGCAAATGGCACTTTGCCGATGCTTCATGGGAATACTGTCGGGGGGTGACGTCGTCATCCGCGTTATGATCGGGAAACTGTGCACGACGGAGACAGCGGCTACTCATGGTTTCAGCCTATCTTCCTTTGCCGGAAATATTGGAATGGCCTCCGGACTTGTTATCGGTTATTCTCTTGCCAATCATGTTGGCCACTACGCGACCATTCTCAAAACCAATTCTTTTTTTGAGCAACATCCGTTTTGTCTCCCAGGAATTACGATTAGTATCATGAGTGCAGTTTGCGCCATTATAGTGACACTGTTCGTGGAAGATGTCAAACGAGACGCCAACGAGGCCGCGGATGATACCCCATCTACGAGCTCACTACTGCCATCCTGGACGTCTCTTCGAGAGCTAATCGGGTCTCCTGGTGCTATCAGCACAATTCCATCGTTCATCAGTATAAGCCTGCTTGGATCTGCTTTCACGGCCGTGGCAACACTCGCACTTTACACAGACATTAGTCAAGGCGGCCTGGAATTCTCCAGTCACGAAATTACGCTATACATGATCTACCAGGGCGCTTTCGCAGCGTGCTGGCTGTTTGTGATATACCCAGCTTTATACCAATATTTTGGTACACAAAACATCGTCTCAGCAAGCCATGTTATTTTTCCTTTCTTATTTCTGAGTTTCGGTATCATGAATGCACTTGTTCGCTCTGGTAGCGAACCTGGTTTCTTCCTTTTTCGGGTCGTTCTGGCTGTGATGACATTCATGGGGCCCGCTATCTACATGGCAGCTACAGCAACCTACGTTGGCTTGCAAGCAGTGTCGCCCAATCCTCGAGAGCTTGGTTTACTCAATGGAGTCGCAGAAGCGGCTTCTTGTCTTCTAAGACTGATAATCTTATCGATAGGCATTTTGATCTATGGCTTTTGCAATTACCATAGTGTGGCAGTTGGGTACCTCAACGGTGTTGTCTTGTTACTGGTTGTGTTATCATTCTTTCTTTTGATGTGTCCTACTTGGACGAGGCTCACACGAAGCTAAAAGAAGCGCGAATGTCGGGGCTCGTGGCTTCCAAACATATATCCTAGTCAATAAACATTTCCTTTATTCCAACTTGAATTGTATCATATAGATAGTGGTGATGAGCCGCAGGCCGTGGACGTATTTGGTAACGTACCTAAGACCTTCTTCGCCAGGAGGTAACGTTCGAAAATCATGCCAAATGCGAAGATCGGTAGCACTCATTCCAGCGTGGCATTATTCTTCACCCTTCTAAACATGACCACGCATTTTAACCCTCTTGGTACCGCGTCATGAGTGCTGCACTGCTTCATGGACTCCGCACTAGTCACTGATGTTGCCATGCTCTCATACTCAAGATACAAACCTGCTATGAGTAGCTTGAGTTCCATAGTTGCCAGCGCCTTTCCCAAACAAATTCTTCCGCCATAGCCAAAAGGGATTAACTGTGCATCAAGAGCCTTTCGCTCCTCTTCACTACTGTCGATCCACCTGCGTGGGAGGAACCGATCAGGTTCGGAGTAGACCTCTCCGTCATAGTGCAACGCCAGAACTGGAGATGTGACAACTGTATGCTCTGGTACAAACACTCCTGCCAGTGTGCGACCTCCTAAAGGCACCACTCTTTCGTTGTTCCCGCTTGAGGATGGATGCATGCGATAGACCTCACGGAGACATGCTTCGAGTGACGGAACTAGAGTATCGATATCTGCGAATGACGGACATCCATTGTCTTGCTTCGGCAAGGCAGATAACTCTTGGCGTATCTTGTCCTGCCACTCTGGCGCCTCGGTCAATTTCCAAATGAGATATGTCGCCGTCACTGCGATAGTGGCCTCGGCAGCTTCGATGTTGTCGAGAACCTCTGCGTCCATGTAAGGCACATCGATAGACCCATCGTGTGCATTATCTTCTTTGAGTTCCCAAAGATGACGTACCAGAGAGTGCGATTCATTCAACTGCGCGTCCTTGAGAGCAGCGAAGAACTTCTTCTGGCACCAAGCCGGGAATTCCTCATCTGCTGAGAGGTATCGCAACCGAGAGCTCAATCTCTGCAATAGGAGAGAAGCATGGTTGTACAGCCAAGGGCACCTGTAACGAAGCGGGCCTATGAACTGTTGATGCTTCAACCCCTCAAGGATTCAACGTTCGGTGCATGTCTGGTCCACCGAATGAGTTCCGTGATTGGGTCCGAAAACCAAGAACGTGATGTTGTCCAATGCGTACCACGACGTAAGGCTAAAAACATCAACATCTCCGCCGTGATGGACTTGATCCAGCACTGCTAGCGAGCGAGATTTGATATGCTCTTCAATCTCTGGAAGCTTGTATATAGTTTTTGCTTGATAGAATGACGAAGTGTACTTGCGCTTGATGCGATGGTCGTCATAGAGCTTGGTCGCAAATATGGAACGCCTGCCATACCCCATGAAGTGGTCAAAGTAGTCGCTCTTAGCCCAGCGCTCCTTTGTTCCATAGATCTGTTTGGTGGCTTCCAAATCGGCTACCGAAACCTCATTTGGTGCAATCTGGACTACAGGCCCGTACTTCTTGTGCATGTCGAGGATCATATCGTTGCGGCGACATGAGATCTCATACATACTCAGTGGAATGCTGGAGACCTTAAAATACCATGGACCAGGGACATGACGAAGGCTGCTATTACCGAGACGATACACGAGCCATGCGTATATCAGAACGATGGAGACAACAGCAAGGGTAAAGAATAGGGCCTGGATGGTGAGGGTGTAGAACAAAGTGTGTTCGGGTGGGGAAGGCATTGTATATATCGTTTACCGATGGCAGTGAATGAAAAGGAACTTAGGACAGGCAATGAATGGTCTGGAGCTGCAACACTCACCTACCAACACTCACTTACCAAAGGACTTTCTTGAGCCGTCTCATTAGTATTTCATGGTCTTTGCCTTTTATTTATCCCAAACTCCAGAGATTCGTATATATCGCTCTCGGAATATTCGAGTGATGCACGATGTGGCACTACATCATGGAACGGCCCGGATTGATCACCAACACGTTTGTGACACTTGAGCATACAGTCAATGTGCTGACTCGGGTGTCTTCCCCTCATTCGTGGCACATTGCACAGGCTTCCATGTATGCTCCTTAGTCACTTGTAAGACCCTCGAACGATAATTCAGACAAATACTTCTCGCGATATTCGGGTTCCGTCCTGATGCACGTATGGAGCGACCTCGACTCTTACCTAAGCCTCCGCATTATTTAGGATCAAGGTCCTAGATTTTCTTTCCTCCCTGGGCCCTTTCAGGGATATCGAGGTCACCAATTTTATCATGCTTATTAAGTTAGTAGTCCCGTTCTTGGAAACACACAACAATTGATAACAGTTTTAATGCACCGTAAGAGAGTCATCATCGCGCAGGTATGAATGCTCCCAGTTTCAGCTAAAATGGTTTGCGTTGAAAGCTGAAGGCTCAATCTAATGTTTACGATACCTCTTTTGACGAGTTACCTAAACGAAGTTTTGCACGACACAAATCTTCGTGTTCTCTGGTGATCGGAAGATCAGTATTCTTCAAATAGCACAAATATCACCAGGGTCGAACTGAGGCTGGCGACACTAAAGAGGTACGAATTTATAATAGTATTACCAATCCCCTGTCCCCCACGCTTTCAACTTGCTTTTTTCTGCGCCCTTGACGGTTTAGGTAAACTGGCGTCCAAGTGGTACTCGGTCTATTATCGCTAATTCTTCCATATTGTATCATGATAATTGGTCATGGTTGTGATTATCATGCTACGGCGTTAAATGTAATGTCGCCTCATTGAAGCATGCTGAGAATATTTCGGCTACGTCTGGCGCGTTCCAGCCAGATTCTATGGAGTATTTCCGATCAACTATTCTCTCAATGCTATTTACTTCTGCTGAATCTGCCCGGAAATACATCAATAGTCCCATATCATTGCCATTCTATGCACCATTGGTGCTTTGAACTCCTTTGCTACCATTTCGAATCTCCAGAGTGTGTTCATCACTTGGCTTGCGGGCTCCCTTGAAGGTCACCTTCGTTTCTTCCCACTGCTCGAATCGTCTATACGCGATTGGTGCATCGTCCAAGCTGTACTCGTTTGAGAAAAGGAAACCTGGCCTTGCCCTTCCACTCTTCACAAGCTCCACTAGAGCCTTGATGTTCCCCTTGATGTCCACAAGCCCGCCTTGGATACGTATTCCCTTGATCCAGGCTTCGGCTATCGGAAACTTGATCTCAGCCTTGAGGTCGGGCTTATGAACAATTCCCCTGCCACCGAACTCACTGACCAATGCAGTGATATGTACTCCGATGACGCCAATGCCGCCACCGGAAGTAGTGATCTTCACAGCTTCGCGAAGGATATAGTCCTGCTGCGGTTTGAGTTCATCATTGAGGCATACTTCGCCCACGGCGTCAATAGCCCGAGTGACTCCCTGAGGGCGTAAAGCAAGGATCTGATCAGATGCCTTGCCTCCACGCGTGAAGTTGATGGGCTGCGCACCAATGGAGGCAGCCTTGGCGAGGCGTGAGGCAACATGGTCAATTACGTAGACATGAGCGGCCCCACGAATTATAGCGCTGTATGCTGCCATAAGCCCAATGGCTCCAGCACCGAACACAGCGACAGTATCGCCAGCTTCAAAGCCGGAGAAGTTAATAGCGGTCCATCCAGTAGGGAAGGCATCAGTAAGAGGCAGCCATTCCTTGTCATCAAGTGTATCGGGGAGCTTCGCCAAGGATGAATCAGCCCATGGAATGCGAGCGTACTCAGCTATTCACAAGTGTTAGATACGCGAATACAGAGATAAATAAGGAAGCGGTCTCACCCTGTAGTCCTGTATCGCCATGGAACATTCCACCAAGGCCAAGGCCAATGATAGGCTGATCCGTCACAAGCATCGAAGGCTTAGGCAGTAAGTTTCCATCCTCTGCAAAGGCCAGAATCAGAACTCGGTCGCCGGGCTTCAAGAAGTCCACAGCCGGGCCGACTTCCTCGACGATGCCGACGGCCTCATGACCGACGCCGAATTTCTCTTCGGTCCCGAAGAGACCGTGATAGATATGAAGATCAGATCCACAGATAGCGGAGGTGGTGATACGGACAACTGCATCTTCTGGTTCGATGAGCTTGGGGCGTGGGATGATGTTGACAGACATGTCACGAACATTGCCCTCCCACTGGACAGCACGCATAAAGCCCGTCTTTGAAGAAGTATCCATGTTGAAAAATAGTAACTTTAGAAACCGCTAGAATTGACTATGCAAGAAAGTTTGGCCTAAAGCTTGCTCTCTTGCGACTCGGCGAGCAGATACAGCAATTTATATCAAACAAATCCCAGTCAACATTGCAGTTCCGGTCGGTTTCTCAAAGTAGAAAATGACGTGATATAGGAGAATTTTATCAGTCACAAGATTTTAAGCTTAGCTGAGATATGTAAGAAATACTACCCTTGGGAATACTTTAGGTCATTTCATAGTAAGCGGAAAGAACTTGTGATGGGAACCGTCAGCGCCCAGCCTCACCGCGTAAGATTGGTCGGGATAATACGAGGCTATGTTCAGTGAGCGTGACCAATAGCGGATATCAATCTGACTGAAAAGTTCCTTCTTTGCTATCCAAAAGTGCTTGTAGGCCTACGATTGGTGAGAGGGCCAAGAGAGAAAGGCCCATACTATCCGACGTGATACTCCAAGGCTTACACAGCACAGTAACAAATGACGCAACAGAATAATATTTCTACCTTGAGTGTTTTGCAATTCTTTTGAGATCTATCTTCGCCAGATCTTGATTGGCAGCTTGCCCATGATCAAGTTGAAGGCTTCGAACCTGTCTACCGTGAAGTCCTTGGTCGGCATTGCAAAGTCATATCGATGTACCAAAGTAGCCAATACAATCTGTTGTTCCAGGTATGATATGTTTCGTCCGATACACCCTCTTGCACCAGCTGAGAATGGGATGAAGAATGGTTCCATCCTCTTACGTTCCTCCAGGTTGAGCCACCGCTCTGGCTTGAAGACATATGGCTCGGGATAAATATCCTCGTTGTGGTGAGCACTCCAGATAGTCATTGACACAGATGTATCACCTGGGATCCAAGTGTCCATAATCTTAGCTCCTTCGGGTGGTGTGCGTCGAGGAAGGCCTGAGCTGACAGGAGGAATGAGGCGAAGACCTTCATCAAGGCAAGCTTTGAGATATGGCAGGTCTTTGACTTTGTCAAATGGCGCGATGACGTCGTCTTCATCCATAACAGCAGCGACTTCATCCCTCAATCTTTGCATCTGCTTGGGATGGCTGATCAACAGTTGGAGCATATGTGTCAGGGCAATCGCTGTAGTCTCGGCCCCAGCATCAATGATAGCAGAGGTCTCGGCGACGATCTCTCCCCACTCGAGTTCATTCGGTACGCCATTTTTGTTAACCATGAGACACGAGAAGAAGTCATCGAGCTTCTCTCCTGCCTCATATCTCCTGAGTCTGTCTTTAGCTTGGTGATAGCAAATGTCTCCCCAGGGTGCACTGGTTGCCCAGTAGCCCTTCCACTTGTTGGGCACAACTTTCGAGATACGTGCTAGCCAAGGGTATAGTTCATACTCCCAGACGAAGACTGACTTGCACATAGCTGCGGCGTTCTGTGCTTGGCGGTATCTTGCGGGATAGAGTGTTCCGTCGGGCTTTTCGGCAATGACTTCATCGGTACCGGTCTCGAGGAGAGTCATCTTTGAGGAGAGAGCAATGTAGTTGATTGCTTCAATAGTCCAAAGATTGATCCAGTGGTTGAAGTCAACTGTGAGATCTTCGGAGTCTGGGTTGGTGTTCGGCTTGAGAGGCCCCGTGCATCGTTGATCGAAAGCATCAAGCAATCGCTGCGTGGTATACTGGACTTTGAACTCCCATTTTTCAAGGTTCCTTGTGGCAAAGGCAGCAGATAAAAGTCTTCGCTTTCTGCTATGATCACCCTTGTCAACAACATCAAAGAGGTTGCGATGCGTTCCAGCCAGGACTGTCTCTTTGTGATCCTTGGTGCACTTTGTCTGATGGCCGTAGATATCTCTCACAGCTTGAGGGTGGCTGAATGACAATGCATTGGGTCCGATCCTGAGAATGTGCTCGCCACGACGATCATGTTCAGAAGCAAGCGTCTCTGACCGAGTGCCAGTGTGACTGAGATAACAGTGGCGCAGATCCGTTAGAGGAGAAAGCCACGAGAAGTTTGCATATTTCCTCAGACCCTTCGGGTCAATGAAGTACAGGACGATAGGATAGATGACAAGACGAATGAATAGGCCAGCAAGACCGGCCCCAAGGAGAATAAAGCCAATCATGGCTGCGAAATGATCAAGATGAGGGCGGGTTGATTGATCTCGAATTCATGAGGAGTCGGATCTTATATCTCGAGCCCTCGACACAGAGGGTCGAATAGTGCGGCGACAACACCGATGCATAACTAAGACGTGCGCCAATGAAACGACTCTATGCTCTCCATATTCAGCAGAATTTGATATCTATTGTTAGATAAATTGCCCGCGGGATTCACGTTTCGGCGAAACACTTCCTAATTGAGACGAGTCGCCAAGCAGCTGGAGGGGTAAATTTCCGTTCCTGGTAATGGGATCGGTGAAGTTGCGGGGAAGGCAGCGCTAACATGACATCAATCGTGGGCCAGGAATGGGAATTGATTCCGCGGGGATCAGTATGAGCTCAATGGTCAATGGACGAATGCCAACTTTCAATTAATCATGCTTATCATTCTATGCAGTCTGCAAAATTCTACTCGTCCCTCTTCTGTATCTCAAATAGCTGCGGCAGCAAACCCGATAACATGTCATCCAAACTCTGCCACTTGATACCCAGAGCCTTTTCAGTTGCACTTGCATCTACACCAAAGTGCGACGACGCCTCCCTCAGACCCGGTGTACCCTTGGGGATCTTGTCCTTATTCTTCCCGGCAACTTCCCTCGAGACATCGGCGATCTCTTGGTTAGAGTACACTCCCGCCGCAAGAAGATATCGTTCACCACTCGCTTCAGGGACCTGAATAGCCTTGAGGTGCGCAAGAGCTACGTCTTTGACACTAACCCAGACAGGGCCTTTTGTAGCAGGTATGTCGCCGTCTTGGCCGGCCGAGACAATACCATAGACGATTTGGTTGGAAGTGTTGAGGTGTTTTGATGACTTGGGGACAGCGTCCTGCAGGAACGGGCCAAACACCATAGCTGGGTTCAGGCTAACAAGGTCGAAATGTGCAGCTGGGTTCTGTTCCATCCACTTCCACGCCACCTTTTCGGCAACGGTCTTGCTGGCACGGTATGCAACTGCTGCAGCTGGTGCATTCACACCATCCTCGTACGTCAATGGGGACCAATCCTTGGCAGTGTAAATCTTGCCCGGCTGCAGTCCTTTCGAGGCATCGTAGATACCTGCAAATGAGTTGGTATGCACAATGCGCTTGACGCCACCAAGCTGGTTTGCTGCGTTGAGGATGGCAGTCGAGCCCTTGACAGCAGGGATCATAAGGTCTTTTTCCAAGTCTGTTGTATCATAGTGAAAAGGTGCAGCGAGGTGTAGAATTGCATCCGGTCGAATGGATCCAAAGGCTGAGAGGTAGGAATCAACGGAAGTGATGTCCTCAACTACTCTAACGGAGAGATTGGGATCTCTGCCATGTAGATCAAGAACTTGCTCAACTTTCGTCTGAGATCTAACGGTGCCCAATACCTTGTATCCTTCACACAGAAGAAGAGCAATACAGTGTTGGGCTATGAAGCCATTGGCTCCAGTGACGGCGATAAGGGATGGTGGCAGAATGGGCTTGGGATATGCTGAAGGCATTTTGGAAATGAATCAATGGTTGCGATAAGGCTGGAAATCAGTTTCGGGTTATGATTGGAAATGTCTTAAGACTATCAAGGCCGTCATGATCGAACATATCTACAGAGGCTTATTCTATTCAATTGACAGCCCAGCTCACCCGCGGTATTCTTCGCCTGTTCTTCTTTGGGTTTAGCGCTGTCAATCCCGTCGCAATGATAACTTTGCGACGGCTGCAGACCAAAGCGTGTTCGATCAAATCAGCACGAGTCCCGCCGATCGCGCTCCCTTCTCGTGACAGTCGGATAGCGGCGCCGATTCTGTCCGAGAGCCGATGGATGCAAATTGACTGTTATCTGGATCACTACGATTCAAACCCGCGGAAGCAAAGAGTCAGGCATTTGATTGGATAGCTCTTCTAAGCTCTTCACTTGTTGCCGCCTCTCACCCAGCCACTGTCATCGGCTATTGACAGTTTGCGATGCATTATTGAGTCCTTGGCTGACTGGCCGATAACAGCTGTTATCGGCGCTATCAGTCTAGCGATAACGATAAGGTCGCTTCGGTCACTGGCCTGTGGCAATGGTGCTGTGGAACACAGTATACCCTATACACAGTCAGAAACACCAACATGACCATTTAAAACACCGTGATAAAGAGGTATTGTATGATCTTATAAGTTTCAGAAGGTTTTGCAGAGTATGTAGATACCAGATTGGTGAGTTGAACGGTAAAAGCTGGGTTTTGGCCGCTGTCGTACAGTATATCAATTTGGTTGCATCAAACTTACAGCCCGCATCACATATTTTAAATTTGAAGTCAACATCTTGCGCTCAACGCATGTATTGAGAATGACTAAACTCCCGCAATTGCCCTCTTCTTCAAAACAGCCGAGTTCTCGTTTAACCCTGCCCAATCATGTGCATCCAAGCAAGCCTGTCGACTTAACAACACAGCGACCTTGGTCCTCTCCCTTAACTCCGCCTCATACTCATCAATAGCTTCATTTAACCATTTCCCTTTATGATAGGCTCCTTCCAAAGCTTTTGTCAACCGATAGGCGTCAAGGATACCATGGTTCGCTGCTTCGCCTCTGTACATGGTCATCGCATGCGCAGCGTCGCCAGCTAGAGTAACCCGACCGTTGCGGTTATCCCAAGGTGGGCATGGCCAGTCTTGTAGGACTATCTCAATCACCTCCGAACCCTCTGGGATTCTTTGCACAGTGTCCCGTAAGACGGGATTGAATTCTGTGGCTCGCTGCTTCATATATGCCAAACGCTCTGCGTCGGTGGCTTTGACTTCGTCTTCTGGTGTTTTCATGGGCCACGATATCATGACTTGCACACGGTAATGCTCGTCCTCAGTTCCGACAGTGCCATTAACGACTGGTGTTTCTAGCATGCTGAACCAGAAGAACGTCCCTGTCTCGGGATGGCAGCCTTGGAACAGAAGAGGATCGATATCTTTTAATGGCTTTACCTGCTCTGGCGTGAGATCTAGAGCAGCGCCAGTAAACCGCACCGGCAGTCGAATATTTCTGTATGACTCTGGTGCTAAGAACTTCCTTGTTCTTGAGTTACTGCCCTCAACGCCAACGATGAGAGACCCTTCAGCTCGAGATCCATCTTCGAACGTAGCGACAACACCATCGTCGCGCTCTTCAATTGAAGCAAGTCGCTTGTTCCAATTGACGTGGTCCGAAACACTTTCAAGCAAGACCTTCCGCAGCTTCTCTCTATTGACTCGTCGTCTATCGCCAGGGGGGATGAGGAATTTTGGCTCCAGGGTCTCGAGATTGATGAAGACGAATTTTCCGAGGCCTTGACGGTCGGCTTCTGGGTCGACTTGGACTGATTCGACGTCCTTGAAGGTTTCTTCTGATAAGAGTTCCCTAAGGAAGGGGAGGACCCAATGGAGTGTTATGGCCCAGCCTTGACCGCGGGAGCTGATGTGGCTGTCGCGCTCGTAAATCTGAAAGGGAATGCCAAGCTTCATGATCGATGTTAGTGGGCCAACTGGTGAGGTAGTCGGAGAGATGGATACATTACCTTCTTGAGGCCGTGGGCGAGGACCAGGCCAACGACTCCAGCACCGATGATGAGAACTGGCTTACGGTCTTTGGACATGGTGATGTTCGCGTGAGCTTTACGCAAAGAATGGTCGATGAATAGGATTTGGATAATTCCGATCGCTTCAAACGAGGGAAAATATCAGGGTTTATTCTCTCATGATATCAGATTGATCCTTGAGTCCCTTTGCCGTCAAAGTGAGTGCGACGGTGTCACACGTCATGAAGCTCTTATCGCGGCTTATCTGCGTTACAGTGAGGTCCCAGCAGCGCGGTTCAGTGCGTGCGTAGTGAGTGAGGGGTCCGTCGGAAGTCGCCGTTATGCAACCGTCGGAAAACCATCATCAGTTGCGCGCCAGACTAACTCGAATTGTCACTGTAAGATAGCGGGGACCGCGGAAACTAATGATCGTTGCGCCAAGGCAATTCGCATTGGAACATGCGCCGGAACTGGATACGATGGAGGTGAGAATAGATTCATTCAAGAGTCAATTGATCTCGCTTCCCATTCATTGATCGCATCCTCAACTCATTCACCCCCGATCGTATCTCTATAGCAATTACCATGACACAAGACAGCAAACATGAGGCTCTCCAGCCTGTTCATCCCTCAATGAAGGGTAAACTCGACCCTGTCTTTGAGAAGCTCTACAACGACAACGTCGCCAACACTCCCCTCAAACCAATTGACCTCGGCATCCTTCGATCGAAATACTCAGTTCTCTACTCGTACGGCACTGGCCCTGCACCAGATGTCGCGCGTCAATATGATACCCAGATCGTCACTCATGAGGGCATCACTCTCGATGTGAGAGTGTATGAGCCTGATACTGCTGGTCCATGGCCTGTGCATATCGACTACCATGGTGGCGGTTGGGGTCTGGGCGATCTTGATACCGAGAGTCATATCTGCAAACATATCTGCAATGTCGCTGGCGTTGCCGTCATTGACGTCGCATATCGTCTTGTGCCCGAGAATGCCTTCCCCTGTGGTGTTACCGATAGTTTCGCTGCTCTCAAGTACATCTACGAGAAGGGCGCTGAGCGATTCAGCATTGATCCCGAGAGAATCTCTGTTGGTGGAGTCTCAGCCGGCGGATTCATCAGTCTTGCGCTGGCGCACCTGGCCCGCGACGCAGGAATCCCTCTCAAGCTCGTCGCTGTTGGAACACCAGTGATTGATGATCTAAGTCAATACTCTTCGGCATCAGATTCACCATTCAAGTCCATGCAAGAAAATGAGCATGCGCCAACACTCAATTGGGGCCGACTTGCTTGGTTCGACAAGCTCAAATGGAGTTCGCTGGGCTCAACCCCCGAAGAGATTGCTGAGAAGCGTGCACAAATACCTGCGATTTATGGCAACCTCTTTAAGGCGGACAACTTTAATAATCTTGCAAAGACTGTCATTTACACAGCGGGTGCTGATCCATTGAGAGACGAGGGTGAGGCTTACGGTATGAAGTTGATTGAGCATGGAAACGAGGTGACGATGAAGAGGTTCCCTGGTGTACCGCATCCGTTTATGCATATGGATAAGGATCTTTGGCAGGCGAAGGAGTTTATTCTGCAGACTGCTGGTGCTATTAGAACTGCTTTACATGAGCTATAGCTTTGAATAGCTTAATTAAATGATTTCTTCAAACCGAAAAACGTCATAACCATTGACATTGTGAGCCTGTGTGAATCCATTCGAGGTAGCACAAGGAATTGATGAACTTCTGATGCTCAGAGAATTGGCAGCGCAAGCCAAGGCACTGGTCGCTGAAAACCTCACTGTTAGCACCCTATCTGCCCATACCCGACAGGGCTATCTACCCCGCTTGATACCACTGTAGCGCCTGATATGACGGATACCATATCACCAAACTAGCTGTTAACAGTCTAGCACTCACGCGCTACCAAGATAACGAGGGAGCCGGTTCCTAATTCCGGGTGACCCATACCTCCTCTTCCCTCTCATTACCCCAGCTTTTCTTCTTCTTCATTGTCCTGAAGACCATGGCGACGCGCGAGCGATTGAGTAATACTTGCTTACGATGCGCTGAGATCAAACAGCGCTGCAAGGGTGGAGTGCCCTGTGACCGGTGCAGTAGGCTGAGCCTACCTTGTCGCCCGAAGGGGTACTCGGCTTCGTTTTCCGGAGAGTTTGGGCTTGATGGTGGCGATGGGATATCTGTTGGTCAGCCGAAAGCCAAGATACGCAGGGTACAGACGGGTTGTTTGACGTGTAAAAGGCGCAAGAAGAAATGCGATGAACGGTAAGCCTCCACCTCGTTTGTCTCGATGAGCCTGATCTCATCATTGTCGCAGGAAACCCAGTTGTGGCGATTGCAGGAGACTTTGCCTTGACTGTTCATGGCCGGTAGAGAGAGCAAGTAGACCGAGACTCAACAGCTGGACCAATGAATCCTGGCTCAGCGCAGAACAGGTCCTCGACCTATCTTCGGAGACGTCGCCAAGCCCAAATCCTTCACCAGGTTCAGCCCAATCCAACGTGGACCTGAGTATTGCCGACTTGTTATGTCAAATGTCCACAGCTGTTCCTATAGATGGCGCCGACGTTGACATGACGGCGACACTACCAGAACTGTCTTGGGACTTGACAACTGACTCAGGCTGGCTCGATATTCTCCCGGAAACACCTCCCGTTGCTGAGGACTCACCGGACAGTCTACCAAATACCACACTCACTCTGTATACGCCAAGTTTAGTACCGGACATGACATCTCCTCGCGATAAAGCATTACTAAACCACTACTCAAACATTGTCGCCTCCGTGCTATCAAGGCATCCGAACACGGCATCAAACCCCTACCTCAGCTATCTCGTACCCATGGCCGTCTCAAATCAGCTCATCCTTCATTGCGTCCTCGCCTTGAGCGCAACACACTGGCAGAAGCTTCAACCCGACATGCGAGACAGGGCATTGTATCACAAAGGCCAGGCGACGCAATCTTTGGCCGGTCTCCTACCCCATGTTGATGGGGGCTCAGTGGATGTCGCGCTAGTTTCCTGCCTACTTCTGTGTATGTCGGAGCTGTTCGATGGCACCTCGGCAGGATGGAAGCTTCACCTACAGGGCGCAAAGCGACTCCTGTCAACGGTCAAGTCCCAGACTGGTGGTAATCTGGCAGGTCACTTTAAGTTCTTCGTCAAGCTGGCACGATTTCTAGATAGTGCAGCGACAACAAGTACCTGCAAGCCTCCTCTGATAGATGACAAGACAGTGGCAACTACACCTGAGCCGACTGAAGATTCCAGCAACGACGACGCAGCAGTGTACGGAATACCGAAGGAACTGTTCCACATGGTCGATCGTGTGAACAACCTGGCCAGCAAACGAGGAACAAGAGTTGATGAGGCTTCCGAAGCTCTGTTTCGCGAAGAGGCTGAAAGAGTTCGAGGGAGATTGGATAACTGGGCTTACGACTATGGCGGCCTCGCAGGCGCCGTTGCGTCCTTGTCACCCACCAATGACGACGTACTCCACGCAACAACCGCATACGAATGGGCCCTCCGCCTCCGTCTTCACCAAATCACAGAAGGCTACTCGCTCACAGAAAAGGTATTCGAGTGTGTCCAGCACATCCTCGACTCAGCGCAGAAGATCCGTTACGGTAGTCCACTCGAGAGCTGTCTACTATTCCCTCTGGTAATGGCAGGTGGTGCATGCAACTGTCTTGAGCAGAGAATGGTCGTACAAGATAGGCTGATGATCATGGAGCGGACCTGCGGGTTCGGATATGTACATCAGAGCCGCGAATTGGTTGAGACTGTATGGAAGAGGAGAGAGACCGAGAGCATGGTTAATTGGGCCAGAATTCGGTATGAGGAGATGGGCGGATTAGCACTATACTGATGACAATACACGATACTACGACCAAACGCGACTGTACTTATGGAAGGTTGAAATGAAAAGACTATGAAGTGAGAGGACTATGTAAACAGCGCTTGACGAAGGGTGTCAATATAAACTCAGTAAATGTATCCTAAACTTAGCACAGATATCTAAAACTCGAGTAAATTATATAGCAAGTTAACCTAAGTCTTTTCATTACTTTAGTAAACGTAGAAGAAGTTAGGGTTGTTTCTATCCGTCATGGTATCCGGATCAACATCGCCACTCTGTCCAAGATCCTGCGAAACCCTCCCCTTTCTGTTTCGAAGGCCATAAAGAATTCTAGTAAGAATAGTGACGACAACCGATCCACCACAAACACAGAAGACGGTTATCTTTGCTGGGAGGAATTTTGGCGCATCTTTGGCTTGGAAGGTCTGGGGACCAATGATGTTGGCAATGGAAAAACCAACAGCAACGATAGCGTTCGTGGTGACCTTCTTGGTGTATCCTTGAACGTTGGCTCCGACAAGAGCATAGATCAGCGCAAGAGGCGCAACGTCGAAATTGATCAAGTAGATACCGGCGAGAGAGCCGGCTTGACTGCTAGAGTAGAAGGACATGAGCCCTGCACCAATCAGGGTTGGGACCATGAGAAGGCAGAGACCCAACCATCGCGGGAACCCATAGAGGATGGCAAAGGTACTGAGTAAGGTGGCCGACACTGATACGACGCCAGCAGGCATGTTGAGAAGGGCCGCCTGCTTGGGGTCGTATCCGAAGCCGCGAATCAGAGTAGCAGAGAATGTCGTGATAATTCCGGACGGGATGACAATGAGAATGGTGTTGAAAAAAAGCAGCCAAACCTGAATGTCCTTGAGAGCATCCCAAATACCAGCGCGCCGGAAGACCTTTGCGCTTTTCCCTCCCTGATCAGCATCGAGAGCTTCTTGAAGCATGATCTGCTCCTGCTCGGTGAGGAATTTGGCATCCTTGATAGAGGAAGGCATCCAAAAGAGCACAAGAAGGCCAACTATAACGTTGAAGGCGCCCACTGACACAAACATAATGCGCCAGCTCTGAAAACTGCTGGTTCGGCTACCGTGCTGAGCAGCATACGAGATCAGTCCACCAACAGTCTGACCGATGCCAAGGCCGCAGTACCAGATACCAGTTCTTGGAGTTGCTTGTCTTCTAGTGTACCACTGTGAAGTGATCATGATCAAGGCGGGTGAGATCACCGCTTCAAACATGCCAAGAAGAGTTCTCGCAGCTGTCATACCAGGAAAGTTGTGCGCGGCAGACGAGCAGCAGATAACGATACCCCAGAGAACAACGTTGAGGCCGAGAACCTTGCTGACGGGAAATTTCTGGATCAAGACACCCTGAGGAAACTCAGCAACGGCGAAACCGATGAAGAAAGCGGTGGCCATCCAGGAGAAGTCATTTCCTGTGAAGTGGAGGTTCTCGGAAAGACCCATGATGTTGGCATAGTTGATGAGGACTTTGTCGAGGAATTGGAGGAAGTAGCAGAGTAGCATAAGAGGAACGAGATGGTAGTCGACTTTGCGCGTGATGGGCTTCAGAGATGTTTCGCTGATGACATCTTGGACTGAGCCTTTGGTGACGGAGGGAGGACGCATGATGTCTGGGATTTTCCCGTTGTCGGTAGGAGTCATGGTGATGCTGCCAAATGATGTTAGACAGATGCAGTCAGTGCAAACTGTTAGATACTCACCTATCCAGTGTCAAAAGTAGTTTATGTGTGTTGAATGACGAGTCAGATAATTGAGTAAAGAGTTCAATTGATGGCAAGGTAGCGATCGATAGACGAAGGCAGCCTGTACTGAAGCCAGAAGGAGATGCCTCAATGGGACGACAAGACAGGGTTAAGTACCTCGAGCCCGCGATACCACCTTTACGACATCAACCAGCCAAACATGAGCAGTCGCAATGTTATCTTGACAGAGTTCAAGTCATAGCTCCGAGTCTGGACTCCAAAAACCTGGGGAATGATGATACGTCGGTAAACTCTAGTCTCTATCTACCTAGATTGGGCTAGACCGCGATAAAGCTGCAACCGTCGGATCCTGATGGGCGGGACCAATGAAATCATGTGGATTGCTTCCCCGCCCGTCGCTTCGAGGTCTCGGGGATGGTTTTTGGCTTGGTCGTATTGATAGCGGTCCGCGCGGTTTGTGATGGAGATAGTGGTCTTCAGCCTCAGTCGTCCAAGGGCGGAACAGGCTGGGGCTGGTATGACGCGAGACGAGGGTAATGGCATGACTGGAGCGCCGGGCATAAGATTGCGATACATATAATTAGAACTTCAATTACAATCTTCTCGCCGATACACTCAATCACGTCTTACAAAATACTTCACTTTATCACTCAGCCAAACGGCTAAACTATCTCAACTTACTCACACAATCTCTTCACAACACAACATGCCTGGACGAACAGAAACGTCTCTCTCGATAGGCATCATCGGCTCCGGTCTTGGTGGCCTCTCCGCCGCCATCGCCCTCCGACGAGCCGGCCATCAAGTCACACTTTATGAGCGTTACGACTTTGGCGGTGAAGTCGGTGCATCTCTCTCAGTCGCTTCCAATGGCTCTCGCTTCCTAGAAGAATGGGACGTTGACATTCCTGCTGCCAAGCCAGTCATCCTGCGCAACCTTATTCGCCATGACTATGCTACTGGAGAAGTCGAAGGCACATACCCTTTGGGAGATTATCGCGAACGCTTCGGCACAGACTACAACAACTTTCATCGAATCGACTTACATAACCACCTCAAGGACACAGCTTTGTCGCAAAGTGGCAAAGGTCGCCCCGCTGAGTTGAAGACATGGCACAAGGCATCCAAGCTCGACACTGAAACTGGTCATATCACTTTTGAGAATGGCAATGAGGCCACTCATGATGCCATCATTTGCGCAGACGGTATTCGAAGCACAATGCGTGAGCAACTTGGCGTCATTCCAAACTTTGTGCCCAGCACATCTTGCTGTTATCGCTGTATTATCTACGCCGACAAGCTACGTGAGCTCGGCCTGGAAGAGTATATCAACAACGAGGCAATCGAGTTCTGGGGCGGTGACACAAAGACCAAGATCGTTCTATCAGCATGCAGCGATAACAACGTTGTTTCATGCTACTGCTTTTACCCAGCTGAGAAGAATGATACCAAGGAAGATGGATGGAACATCTCCACCACTGGCGATGTCCTTGCTTCCACCTTTCCTGGGCTAGACCCCAAACTCATCAAGCTCTTCCTCAACGCCGAAGACATCAAGATGTGGCGTCTATATAACCACGATCCTTATCCCTTCTGGACCAAAGGCCGCTGCACACTGCTGGGCGACGCTGCGCATCCCATGATGCCAGATCAAAGTCAGGGTGCTTGTATGGCCATTGAAGACGCGGGCGCATTGGGTATTCTCTTTTCAGACAAGTACTCAGATCTGAGCGTTGAGCATCGTCTCAAGTTGTATGAGGCGGAGCGAAAGCCACGTGCTACAAGATTGCAAGAAGCGAGCAAGCGTGCGAGGGAGAACCTGAATGAAAGGATTGGATGGTCGAGCAAGAACACGAAACCGGGGATGTTGACGATTGATGAGGTTTGTGCCTATGATATGCATGCTCATATCGCTGGGCTGGTCAATGATGCGCAGGTCTCTTCGTAGAAAGAGTTGGAGTTTATGTATAGCCTGCTTAAAATAGTCCTCTCATTACATAGCCTTTCATTTCAAATCTTTTACCATATTTCTGGTCGCAGTACGGTTAGAAGCATCATGACACTGAAGGCTTGGTGATTGTAAGTATTTAATTGCGCTATCTAAACTAAGTGGTCCTCAAAGGAAGAGTACTATGGGCTCGCGATTGGTTCACCGAACTGCGACCTGTAAGCAAGAACCATTCGCCGAGGAATCAGATCCATGAGCTCACAGGTCGTTGGCAAAGAAGACAGGCTTAGCAGCATGTTTGTTGACGCGAAGGCTCAGCTGATCGGGTCGAGAGTAATGGCCGACGATGTCCAAGTTCTGCTTCGCCTTGTACTTCTCCTCAAGGTCGATATCAGCATACAGAATACCCTCCTCGTTAGGGGCAAGGGGCTTGACAAGTTCCTCTCCGAAAGGCGAGAAGATCATGCTGAAACCACCGCCCGACTTCTTGGTATAGTCATAGCCGTCGACGTTCGCCTTCTTATGGTTCTCCTCAGTCATGATCTGACTTGCCAGAAGAACGAAGCAGGCTCCTTCCATGGAGACGACGTGAGAGAAGGCCTTGCAGCATTCGGGAGTGATATGGTATGGCCACTCAGGGACGTGCTGGGGAAAGATGGATGGCCAGCTGGAGACGTGGATATCGACATCCTGGGAGTATTCATAGTAGCGGAGAAGTGTCTGAGTGTGCTCCCAGCAGTTAAGACCAGCGACCCTTCCGAATTTCGTGTCGGCGACATTGGTCAGGGATTCGCCCTGTCCATCACCATAGATAGCACGCTCAACGTGGGTGGGCTTGATCTTGCGACGGTGAAGAACAATGGTGCCGGTCTCGTCAATGAAAGACTTATTCCGTCAGCACACTGAAAAGTCCACTTGGTAGCACAACTCACCTGTGCGATGTAAAGAGTTCCCCTGTATCTCTCACTATATCCAAGGACTACAAAGACGCCTGCCTCTCGAACAGCAGCTCGGATCTGGTCCATCTCAGGTGACTCTCTCTCCATTGAGTTCTTGAAGTACTCGTTGATCCATGGTGCGTTCTCGGTAGGCGAGTTGGCCCAGATGCTCCTAGCAATGAATAAGCTGATCTGCCCATGTTTCGTAAGTCTTCTACTTACCATGGATATCCAGGAATGAAGACTTCAGGGAAGCCGATGACATTGGCTCCGTTCTTTGCTGCCTCTTGGATGAGGCCAATGGACTTGTTGACACCGCCCTGGAGATCGTTCCAGACGGGCTCGGCTTGGATGGCGGCGACCTTGAGGGACTTGGACATCTTGATAGATTGTGGTTGAGGTTGTGAAGTTGTTTGGTGGTTGTGAACTTGAGTTGCTGATGTTTGTGTTGGACTGAGGGTGATGAGATGAGGAATTTGAGGGTGATTTGCTCCTTTACTTATACTTTTGAGACTGATACTAAACTTATGGCAAACATCCGACGATATTTCCTATCTCAGCATCTATCTGTCCTTGGCGGGGATTGTTTGAGGGGTCTATCCGGATATCAGATTACCTGACGATCATCGTGGTCGGATGATTGATTCCCGGATAACTCCCCTCCTTGACCCCAGTTACCCCAGATATACCAAACTTAATCTCCGCACGCCGGATTTATGATATCCGCAATCCTACAATAGGTCGCAGTCAATGCACGATGGGCGACGTATCAGACCTCGATCGTATCCGAACCAGGATAATTAATATCCTAGAATTTGATTAAGCTATATAGGCAGACTAGTAGTACCGAAAGCAAGGCCTGATTAAAGTCCTAAAACTAGACGAAAAAGTCAATAGATGATTCCCCAAAACACTGATCATACGTCCAAGACTCAAAGATATCGTCCAGCGAATAAACATGCTCAAAGCTACCCTCCGAGCCCTGATCATGGAAAACCACCAAATCGTCCATTTCATACCGCTCAAATTGTCGCCTACTCTCTTCATTGATCTCTTGTGCGAGACCATGTGCCCAAATATCGATATCCCATTCCCTAGCCAGCGATAAGATCGCTCGAATGGACCGGTTGGCCCAGTTCCAGTTGACATTCATCTCGTAAAGAGATTTAACGCATATGTAAAGACATCTCATAGCCTCACTTCTGCCATTATTTCCTGTTGATTTAATGTGAAGAAGATGGATAATTGCTGCTGTGAAGGATGGGTGGACTGCTGAGACAGGTATATTTCGCTAGTCGATGTCAGTCTGGTTGGATAGTTAAGGTTAAACGCGCACATACTATTGTGTAATTCTTCCTGAATATCTGTAGAATCCTGGACATTTTGACAGCTGATTCCCTGCAGGACTTTGAATGAATATCTCCTCCCTCTGGATCATAGGCTATGGCGTTCTTGCCAGGGTTGAGAAGCTGAAAGAATGGTCGGTGAAGTAACAATATTGCATGGTGGTATTGCAAACTGGAGAATAGTCATTAGTGAGACACCTTTACCAGACCCATAGTCACTTACTGAAACTGATAAACATATGGCGGAGAACATTGGAGACTGGAACTCGAGATCTTCAAGCTTTTCGGCAACCGGTCAAACAGCCCGACAGCTTGTAGATGAGCTTTCATAACTCGATCTTCTCTCTCCTTATCAGTCCACGCATATCTTTGGGCATATCTATATCATGTCAGTGGTCATCCCTTTCCAACTAGGGATAGATTTCTCACAGCTGGTCGATGACTTCTGAGGTAGCTAGCAAAAGCTCACAAGTATACATTGAGTTTTCCAGAATGTGACTTGTCGGAAACGGAGCGGATATTCCATATTGACGGTCAGATAAGAGCGGGCTATGTTGGACAAGTCCTTTAGGTTTCGTCGTTGTGATGTTGTACTCTTGGATACTCGCTGGCCGGCCCATGCCGAGGCAATAAAATCTGTTCTCGGTGTCAGTTTTCAAATCGAGTCAGTACTCCTCGGGTATTTTACTTGTCCAAGACATATACACCCCAGAAAGTGACATTCCTCGCTTCGACATCGTCATCAGACACTAATCCTTTAGAAGCGTATGGCGAACAGTCGCAATGAAGGCCCAAGTTCATGGCCATTCTCGTCGCCATACCGATATACATGAATCCGAGACCCTCATTGTCAATAGCCGCCCAGTACAGGCCTAGAAGTGCTGTTGCTTGAACCGTAGATGTAGTTGGAGCTTCGCATTCGTAGTGAAGCATAGTCTTGACTTGAGCGGCAAATGCTTCACCCGCCGTATTGGCGTCATCAGGATCAGTCCGAAGCTCTAATCTCGGAGAGTACCGCGACGACATGGCTAGAATAGCCGCCATGAGCGAAGGTGTGCAGTATCGGCCATTCTTCTCGACGTATAAATCGCGGACGAAGAGCTCTCTTGGGACGATGTATTGCCAAGAGTTCTGCCATCGCCAAAAGATCTCCAGTAGGTGATCGCGCATCTCATCAGAAGGGGTGATGAAGTCTGGCATGTTGTTGGCGGCCTCTATGCCACGATTTCTGGCTTGGATCGATGATGGAACCTTGATAGCGTGGTTGTGTATGATGGAAAAGTTGCTGGATGCACCGAAATAGCGCAACTCTCCAATCTCACCAAGAGTGAAGCAACCGAGAGCATTTGCTAGATCGTCCATATCTTCTTCGCTTGTAGTGATGTTTGGGTCCGGTTGAGAAGCTTGGGTAGTGCTTACGAAGGCCACCTCTTCATGGTCACAGTTGCTGCTGTTCTTCGCAGAGTCTGGTGTCCCAGGATCACCATTGCGCTGGGCGAGTTGTTTCTCCAAGCTTGCGACTCGTGCTTCCAGCGCGTTGATATATGCATTCGTATGTCGTCTGTCCATATATGTTAGTATCATCTCTGTCATGATGCTGTTTTGACGTACTTTCTGTTGCTCTCAGCCTGGGTATATTCGCAGTCTTGTTGGCGGTCGTAGCATGCGCTGCATCTTGGCTGACTGCCATCGCACTGCGTATAGCGCGAGTCAGCTACTATCACACGTAGATTGAGGTCATGCAACGTCACTCGCTCGTAATGAGGCTCAAATCGTGCAGGGAGGGGAAGGGGCATTACCTTTGTCCTCTTGACCCGACATCCGTTACAGGCTACCGAAGCCCGCTTCCTGGGGTTAGGTGGGGCAGAATGCACAGCCGTCGTAGACATGATCAAATGCGTGATTCAGAGTCTTCAATTCTTAATGCGTGATCGTGCGAGAAAACAAGGAGCCGCGGCGATGGAATCTGGGGTAATAATTGCAACTTCTCCACTGGCGTTTCTGCCCAGGCCCAGGGCAACGGAAGGTTTAATGAATCCGAGGCGAAGAAGCTATTCCGAAAGCATGATAGCTTATCTGTAACCCTCTCGGAACGATTGGCATGCTGGAGTCCGAGCTTCACAGCTAAAGCTGATAAAGCTTAGTAGATTGGTGGTGTCACTAGTCCTGTCCTGGGAAGCATCGTCAAAAACTGTGATAAATGCATCCATCGAACGGTCTCGATGTCGTTAGTGAGATGGACGAAGGCTTCATTGTCGAGATAACATTGGGTTACGCAAGCTGAATGGCACGGCACCTGCACTGCTGTAGATCCGTGGTTTATAGTCTATCATCAGGGTTCATGAATTAAGCTTCCCTTCTGTGGGTCAGTGTAGGGTAGTATAGATTCGATTCACGTACAAGCCAAATTGTGAACGCGAAGTGTGCTTGGAAGTATTGATTCTTATGCTTGACTCTTTGGAATCAATTCTATATATCCTTAGTAAGAGATAAGATAGAGGACAGAAGATAGGCAGTTGCGCATATCCCGAGTCTGCTATCTTTTGCGTCTGCCGAGAAGTTGTCTGCTCCCCCGCATCATCTTCCGGCGTTAGCGTCTGGATATTTGATACCCGGATTGTGAGCTACCGAACAGACCAATCAAGTCGTCTCTGTATCAATATCGACTGGGTGGCATTCTGACCCCTTTTCTTTTTATCAACAAGGGTCTTTCCAAGTTTTATTGACTTATCAGAACCCCAAGTCTTGTGTCTGCGGTATGAAGCTGAACCAGCGCCGAAGAGGAGACGAAAAGGTTATTTCGATGACGTATGAGGCCTAGGGACAGATGAACCAATCAACACCTGCAGCTTGCCAATTTTGATGCTACAACTAAATAGGAAATTCATAACTCCGCTGACCTCTTCCCACTTTTGCGTCTCGCAAAAGGCCCTCACAGGCGAAAATGGTAGCCCTTCGAACAATAAACTTCAACATACCAGCGCTGGAGACAAGGACATGTCTTCACAGCCAAATGCTCTTATAACATTGAGTATCCCACCAAGGAGGCAGCCCCGGCGCAGTAAAGGGTGCTTGACGTGCCGCAAACGCAGGGTCAAATGCGGTATGTCATCATCGCTCAGGGATTCTGTTCACGGCTGATGACGATAGATGAACAGCGACCGACCTGCAAGAGGTGCAATAAAGGGTTTCACCCATGCCAATACGATGACAATATTGTATTTGTAAATCATTTACATAATGCTGCAAAAACTGTCCGACCTCAAGATCTTGAGCCTCAGCCTCACAGTGCCTTGACCCAACCAGGAGGCTTCAAGCAAATGCCTGTCACAATCGACTTGCATGGCTTTAAAAATGAAGTAGTTATATCATTTTTTGTCAATAACCTATTTTTCCTGGTCAAGTCACCTCTTGAAGACGGATCCTCAATCCTGACTCTTTTCTCACGAGAGGCGGGCTCAACAGCAGGCATGTCGGGCTTATGTGTTGCAGAAGCCTTCTTCTCTAGCATGCACTGTATACCTGAAATGAGGGTTCATGCTTCTGCGCTGTATGGGAAAGCGGTACAAAAGCTGAAGACTGATCTTGGAACGAGGACCGAAGCGTCGACGCCTCTCCCTCATTCCACCATATGGAGCGCGCTTTTCCTTGGCGTATATGAGATGATATCTTCTGATTCCATGTCAAATTGGCTACAGCACTGCCATGGTGTCGCAGCATTGGTACGACCGCCCTTGAGAAGTTGTTGATTGGCTTTTGCTAACGTTGAAAGACGGAAATGGCAGGGCCCTATGGATTCCAGATGGACGCGGCAAAACCCATTTTACAGATCAACAGGTCATTCATAGTATGGTATTCCACTTCACAACTGATAATTTACTAACCCTTTACAGTCCATAGGTGCTATGGCCCAACGAAAACGCACCTTTCTAGAACAAGATCAGTGGAAGCATATACCATGGGCACTGCAACCCATGTCCAAGACAATCGCGGATTACCTACAAGATATTCTATGCGACATCCCTGGCATGATGGAAGACGTCGATAATATTTCTGACGCGAATAGTTGCTTGGTGTCTGCAAATTTCATAAGTCAAAAGCTGCAGGCTTCTTTTAAGCAGCTCGACTCTTTGCGGATCTCATGGACCTTCATGCATCCTCATAGTTGCTGGAGACAGAAGAGGGTGTCCGAGCCCTCAGAACTATACCATGAAACACTGGGGCATTTTATATGCTTTTCTGATCTCGAAAGAGCCATCGATTTTGTCTACTTCAACACAACCAACTTGATATTGCATTCAATATTGGGGCAGTTGATATCAATGCCAAACAACTGTTTCGTCTTCGATGCAGGTATGTCTCCCGACGATAACCACTTTGAAAAGACATCGGAGCTTGCATTATGGAACCATGAAAATCGTTACCGCAACGCACAAGCAATATGCCAATGCGTAAATTATATGCTGCAGAACGAAGGCGGAGCATCGGGAGCGTTCAATCTGCTATTCCCACTGAAAGTCGCGTATAATCACCTAGGCGGTTTTCCGAGCATGCAAATATGGGTGGCAGGAGTCATGGAAAAGATATCTACTACAAAAGGGCTGTTCATTGGGGCGCAGATTCTGGAGAAATATTAAGAGCTGCTTTGCTATGCGTCTGCCCTCAGCTTCACCAGCGCTCGCCATCACCGCACTGAGCAAGGCCGGAAGCGGTTTAGTGAAGCAACTGAACGTTCTCCCAATAAATTCAATGAGAGCCACTCACTGATCACTTGTGCCGGTGATTCCGGATCATCATAAGAAAACGGGATTCTCAGCCTCCGTGGTGGGGCCGGATCGCGAGGTGCTGTCTAGCGCGACTCCGCCAAAGCTGACAGATCGTCATCTCGGACTACTCTTTCAGGAACTTGAGCGCGAGGTGAAGTGATAGTCTAGCTCGGACATGGCACTGCTACTAAATAAAAATATTAATGAATTATGAGCGCATTGACAGCCAGATTATTATAAAACAGTGCCTTCTCGCAGTCTTGATCAAGTGTATCAAGTCACTCAAGTCTTTTCTTTCCTTGTCATCATGCAGCTCAAGCCTTTTGCGTTTCTTTTTGTGGCTCAAACTGCCATTGCCACCCGGGTAAAATGGGCAGGGTAAATTTAACATGATCCTCTATTTAATAGAATGATGACCAACATGAGCAGTGTTAATTTGTTTGGTCTCGCCAACGATGTCAACATCCTCGGATCAGCTTACAACACCTTCCTCGATCTGTCCTGCAAACCAAGTTATCACAGCTACCCATATATAAACACCGTTGAAGACTACAAGTCATGGCACGACAAGGGCTTCAATCTCTTTCGGATTGCTATGGCCTGGCAGCATGTCCAGACTTCGCTTGGCGGCAGCCTGAATGAGACCAATATGGAAGCAATTGACAAGCTGGTCAAGGCCATTACCGACGATGGTGGACAGGCCATCCTGGATATTGTAAGTGGACATGGTCTCCTCTTTTCGCTGTACGCACGCTGATTGTTCCAGCACAACTATGCACGTTGGTATTGCGCCGTGATTGGCCAACCTGAAGTTTCATTCCTCAATCCCAATATCACCGTCACCAATGACCACTTTTCCGATCTCTGGAGCAAACTTGCCGAGAGATACAAAGCAAACCCCAAGGTCATATTTCAACTCATGAATGAACGTATGTTGAACTCTGAGCACCTCTTAGCCTATCGTCTATTACCCGCAGTCAAACTGACAGAGTTGTCTAGCTCATGATCTCGAAATCACCAAATGGGGCGCGACAAACCAGGCTACAATTCTCGCTATCCGAAACGTGACCGACAAACAGAAGATTCTTGTCTCAGGAACACAATTTGCTCGTCTCGTCGACTGGGAGGCCTTCTCCCAACCGGGTATCGGCCCCGGACTCATTCAAGACCCCGCCAACAACACTCTCTACGACTTCCACCAGTACTTCGACGATATCGCCGGAGCATACGGTCTCTGTGAGCCCTGGAGTGGTTTTGTTAAAAGGTTTGAAGAAGTCACTCGCATCTTGCGTCGTAACGGCTTTCAGGGAATGGTCACAGAGTTTGGAGGTGGACCTTTCCCTCAATGTGCTAACACGATTCAATCTATGTTGGCATTCCTCGATCGCAACAGTGATATCTGGTATGGTTGGACTGCATGGGGCAGCTTTAACGAGGGCTCAGACTTGTACCTGAGTTTGCATAAGAACTCGACCTACAACCTTATCACTAGGACTCTAGAGAAGTTCGTTCCGAATTAGAATTGTACAGCTGACGAAACCTGAGGAGATCGGCTCAGTCTGACAAGAAGCTGGAGCTCGAGGACAGAAATTTGTATTCTAGAATTATTTACATGAAAGTCAAACTAGATTTCGGTCAGGCACGGACAAATAATATCATTGCTTATTCAACTTTGCTGGTTTAACAGAGAAACAATGCGTGTTCTCTAAGAAAGCGCTACTTCATTTCTCCGGCTTCTGTCCATATACAACATATCTACACAAGGTTAGCTTAGTGGATTGCTGATGTGGTTCCTTGACTTACATAGGCCAGTAAGAATGAATAGCTCTGTCTTTCATTTCGCGGCGGACCTTGGCGAGTAATACATCCAGCTCTTCCTTACTCCAGCCGAGGACACGTGTATAGACAGCAGAGCTGAGACCTTCAAGGCCAGAGCTGATGTTTTCGAGATTCCAGGCACCTATACGCGCTCAGCACATTAGCAACCAATAGGAGACTGGAGCAAAGAGTGATGCTTACCAAGCTCTTTGTGCTTCTTATCTCTCGGCCAAGTGTTCTGAGGCCATTTGAACACGACCTGTTGGACGTTCTGAAAGCCCTGGGCCTCGAGCTGTTCCTTATACTTATCCGCCCCGTCGAATGGCCTTCCAATCATCTTTGTGCCGTCCCACAATTTGGTGACCCATTCATGAGTTGCCGAGTCTTTTGCGAGAGTTCCATCATCGCTGGTAATAGGGTAAATGTCTGCCAGTTCGATCCAGCCGCCGGGATTGAGATTATCATAGGCCTTGGCGAAGAAGCCGGGCCAGTCAGCGATGGATGCAGTCATCATGCGACTGTAGATGAAATCGAACTTGACATGAAATGTCCACGGCTCTTCAATATCGTCGATCTGGAAGCTCAAGTTCGGAGGAACAAAGGGACTTTGGATGGGGCTGAGGTCAATTCCAATGACCGAAGCGCTGGGATGCTCATCGGCGAAGTCCATGGCCCAGAGTCCAGTGCCTGTCCCAACGTCGAGAACATTGTGTAGTTGGCGGCCTTCGCGACCGGCGGGCGACAAATAGAGCTTGTCATCAAAGGTGATAAGAAAAAGATGATGTTGCAAATCGAGCCTATCTTGCTCCTGCTCGTCGTTGGGGATCACATATTGTCCGTCCTTGTACGCGTGATACGTGCGGCCGTTCTCTTGGCGATACTTTAGAATGCTTGAGGTAATTGATGAAGTGGAGCTCCCTTCATTTAGACCAAGAGAGTCAGTATCGCTGCCATTATCAGTGTCTGCCTCATCAACTTCTAGCGCCACGGGATCGGCAGTCGAGACAGGATCAGCCATTATGTCGACAGCAATAACATTAGGTGAGGGATAAAATTGTATGTCGTGATTGGAAAGTGAGGGGCCACTTCACATGCTGGCTCGGCTAAATGTCCTGCAGAACCAACAGACTAGGGTTCTCCAACAGCGTACAAGGGTGCTGAAAGGTCAATCAATCAATTCTTATAGCGCGACTGTTCTACAATATTTAATTCTCAGAACACGAAAACCTTGCTAATGCCCTCGGAGAAATTCTTGGCAAGAGCTTTGTGAATAGCGACACCGGCATGATAGGTATCGGTCCAGAGGCAGTCATTTCCACCATAACATGTCGCATCCTTGGCCCCATATTCTTTGAAGTTCTTGACTGCGGTGTCAAAAGTAGGTTCCGTGTTAAATACGGTCACCTCGACACCTGAGCTAGACTTTGAAAAGGTAGCGGCGCGCTCAGTTAGAGCTTTGTTATAGGCAATGATGTCTGCACGAAGCGTATTGAGGTCTGTTTCAGACTGTCCGATCATAGCCGGGATTTGGTCCGCGAAAGCTGGTACCATATTAGCTTGGGTTATGGAATAGGGAGAAGCGACGTACGAGGAACAGTGAGAAGGGCAAACTTCCTTAAGCCAGTCTCAGACAGCGTCTTCAAAAGCTCGAAATATCGATCCATGGTTTTTTCAATTGGCGCAGCCGATTTCTTCCAGAACGGTTCACCGAGATCATTGATACCGATCCATACGGCGACAAGTGTTTCTGTAGAACTGATTTTGTCTGCGACATATTCTTTGTACTGGGCCACCTGGTCATCAACGCAATACTGTGCATATGTCGACACGATTTCCTTATCAACTGTAGCGCCAGTGACAGCAAAGTCATAAGTCAAGATCGTAGAAGTGTTCAGCACGCTAGTCAATTGGCCCACCCAGTTCAATCCATTTGCTGTTGTTTGCCCTGGTAGAGCGGGATTTCCGAGAGGGCTGCTAGCGCTAGGCAAGTCGCCTCCAGGCCAGAAGCCAACAGTCGAGTATGAATCGCCACTGGCAGTTTTATAAGAACGATAGCTTCAACAATTAGATAAGGAGATATCTTACAACACAATCAGGTTTTTAGAGCCACCAGTAGCTCTGGATAGAACAGGGCTAGCTGTCGCCTGGGACAGTCCAGCTGCCAGACTCAAAAATTGGAGAAACGACCTCATTCTTTTAAGATAATACAAAGAAAAGAACGGATGAAGAAGGGGAAACAAAACAGACAAGTTCTCAAACGTGGCAAGGGCACTTTGACCTTTAAACTGATCATCTTGACCGGGTCCCTGCCAAGATGTTTCATCCGGAAGATTGGTGACGTTTCATGATACAACGTCCGATTGGTGGAAATGGCATATTAATTACAGCGACGAGGAGTATCTCTCTTTTGAAGCGCGTTCAAGGTCGGGGAAATATTAAATCTAACTATGAACCCAAGGAATAATATTCTTTAAGGATTTTTCTACTCATGGTCGGCAGAGAATATGGTGACGAACGTGGAAATAACAGCAGTACGGATTCGTCTTACTGACCATCACAGCCTGTTGATTGTACAGATCTCGCTAGCAATAGCTGATCACATGGCGCGTTATCTCCAGTTGGGCCTTGTGGCATAGTACTTATATTCACCACCGAAAGCTTAGCAGCCAGAATGATCGGAGGCAAAAAAAGCTAGGACTTTACGTATGTCGGTAAAGAGATGGTATACCGTTAACTCTTCGATAAGAGTTGGAGTCGAGAGCTAGCCGAATTGGAGGCGGAGCTGACGAACCGGGCGAAGGGGAGTTTTTTTGGGGTAGGTTGGGGATATTGGAGCAACATTGAGATGCAAAATGTGGCGAACATGAAGTCAGGAGATGAACAACAGATATAAAGTGAACCGTTCAATTTTTCCTCTTATCTCGTCTTGATTGATTGAGAATATCCCTTCCTCGGCTTGATCCTTATCAATCTACCTCGGCAGTCTTTCCCGACCCACAATCACGACTTTTGCTTGTGGGCCTTGGTCTAATTTACAATCACATGGCACCGAGAATGTCTCCTGATTTTTATGTTTAATATCCTTTGACACTTCAACTTTTCTATTTGTAGTCAGTCACTCCTTCCTGCTTGTTATGATCCTGTATCTATAACCTTGAAATTGGATTCTTATCCAGTGTACGGATACCCTTTGTTTATTTTACACCCTATCACGTAAATCTTTTTCTTCATTTTCTCCACCAAGCCTTATCGAGATGACCAGTATCGATAAGCCACTACCAGAAATCAAGGCCTCGAGGCCTGGTGACTTCGAAGCTGTCAGAAAGTCTATCATCGATCTCCTCCGCCAGCCTGACTACGACGATGGCAGTGCTGGTCCTGTTCTTGTGCGCCTAGCCTGGTAAGTCTACAACAAAGCTGTCAAACATCGGTTCAACATTGACGTAGCTTATAGGCACTCTTCTGGCACATATGACGTAGCAACAGACACTGGAGGTTCAAACGGCGCTGGCATGCGCTACGAGGCCGAGGGTGGCGATCCCGCCAACGCCGGCCTTCAGAATGCTCGTCTCTTCCTAGAGCCCCTCAAGCGTCTTCACCCATGGATCACATACTCAGATCTATGGACCCTTGCCGGTGTAACGGCAATTCGAGCCATGGGAGGTCCCGAAATCGATTGGCTTCCGGGGCGAACGGACTTTACGGATGACAGCAAGCTTCCACCTCGCGGCCGTCTTCCTGATGCGGCTCAAGGAGCAGACCATATCCGAGACATCTTCTACCGAATGGGATTCAACGACCGGGAGATTGTAGCTCTCAGTGGTGCGCACAGCCTTGGACGGTGCCATACGGAAAACTCGGGATTCGAGGGGAAATGGGTCAACAATCCGACACGATTCTCGAATCAATATTTCCGCCTTCTCCTGTCCGAAAAGTGGACTGAGAAGACAGTCCCCGAATCTGGTGTTACTCAGTTCTCTTCTGTTGACCCTGACACAGAAGAGGAGTTGATGATGCTACCAACCGATATGGCTCTGACGACAGACCCCGAGTTCTCCAAGTATGTGCGTCTCTATGCCGAAGATAAGGAGCTGTTCTTCAACGACTTCAAAGCAGCATTCGCCAAGCTGCTGGAGCTGGGAATAGCGAGGGACGCAGAAGGGAACATTACGAACAGCGATAATGAGAAGGGGGGATATAGAAGCGCGCCGAAAAAGAGCGACTCGGTCTCAACAGGTGCAGAGTTTGGGCAAGGGGCCAAGACAAATGGTTGTCCTGTTATGCACGCCAGGGCGAAGCTCTGATGTGTTGTGTGTTGTATGTTGACTTATACCCGTATAGACTATAGATGGGGAAGAAGATAGACAAGTATAATTAGATGGCTATAGATCTGTTTCTTTGTAACTGTATCAACCCGAAATTTATTTTGCTACTTAGACTCTATCAGTTCTAAGTACTCTGCATACTTCCGACACATTCCATTTTCCTCGTAATAAGTATGGCCGATATCCTTCTTGAAATATGGACATATTTGTCACTGTGATGTAAGTCTCTCAGAAACGAATCTTGGAAACAAAGAATGCGTAAAAGAAAGTTAACTATTTGTCATGAGGAACACATCAGCGGATTCCATCTGGCTGCGCGAATCTGCAACGCATTCCATTTCCCAACATGCAAACATCACCGCTAGCGATGCACGTGAGCTATTGAGGTACATCTTGGCAGCTTACCGTGCAAGATACGGGATTTCCTTCATGGCAGGCCTTAATCTATTTAGCAGTTCACCACATGGCTGGCTTTACGACAGGAAAGCCCCATGCGATCCAATAACACCGACGAGGCAGCCATAATCCGTCTCGCGCCACTCCATTGCCTTCTTTCGCTATGACTCAAGTACAAGTCGGGCTTTTATATACATCACCACATATTCTCTCTCCTAACAAACTGCACCATTCGTACTCAGACTTGGCTTCGCCTTGCTCCTCCATCGTCCTTCCAAGTTCGAAATCAGTTTCGTAATCGACAAGTTCTTTTTCAAGCTTTCCGCCTTCTTGGTCTTCAAAAGATAACCTATGGCGAAAAGAACCGTCACAGCCACGACAGATGCCACTGCCCACCATTTGAGCGAGTTTCCAAGCCCAATCAATGGATCCATGTTCATTGATAACAGTGCAGCCACTAAGCTTGGTGGAATGAAAAGCGAAGCGAGTATGGTGAGTTTGGATGTGTTGCTGGCATCAGTCAGGCTGATAGTCGAGTTGACTACCGTGCTGAGACGGTCGATCCGTGTTTCGTAGTCCTCCAAACGTTTCTTAATAATATCCAGATCATGTTGGTAAAGCTTGAAAGACTTGGCAACTTCCTTTTCTTTACCATCCATGACTTGGCCCATGGTTGCTTGAAGCATATCCCGTGCCTGGGGTACCCATCGTCGCCAGAAATGGAGCTTCCTAAGACTCTGCTTCTGATGGTCTGTACCTCCAGACTCGGGGAAGAACGATGGGTTCACGATTCCCCAGTCGATTTGGTTGAGCCGAGCGTTGAGATAGTCAGCGAACGTCAGCCACTCGCCACATACCAAATGCAACAAGCACTGGATCGGGACGGAATGCTGTTGTTTCCCTCCATCTGTAGGCTTCGCGAAGTTGGTGGTCTTCTGGGCCCAGAAAATGTAGTCCTCGAACCAGCTCATCGGGTTTCCAGCATCCCTGGATCTCAAAGATGGCGGGATACGAAGGTCACGCACTGCGTCTGGAGAGGCATCGTTGGCACCAAATGCAGGAAGTTCGTCCCAGTTGGGATATCCGCGCCAAAGAGGATACCCGGCTTCCGGAGTCGGTTCAAGTAAAAGAACACCTTATTTTTGAGAATAGTCAGCCTGGGATCCCTGGCTCGAATTAGTATGCTTACCGATAGTTGATTCCGGGTTCAGCCAGAACGTAGCACGGCTACGCATATGTCCAACCTTTGCATCAACTCGACTTTTGTCTTGAGAAGATTCACCTGCAAGCCTTTCCCAAATGGTAGGATCTGGATCCTGATCCCAGAAAATTTGGTTCTTATCCGCATCAAGACGTCGCATAACGTTGGACTTGTTGACTTGTTCTTTTGCTTCCGTCAGCTGGCTTTGATTCTCAAAGTATCGCGAACGGATCAAGCGAAGCTGGAACCACGTCTGCCGTTTTGCATCAACCTGGAGTATTGACGGCTCACGCCATCTATCACGGATGTTATTCCAGACATAGTCGGTGATATGAGCGCGGAAGAATCGTGGATCGATAGCTAGCTCTGATCCAAGAGTTTCGATCACGTCTCGTGAAAGATCCTCGACGACGAATAAGGTGAACTTCACTCCTATTTCAGGAGTTCTCGCCATTGCAATAGCCCTTCTGAGATCCTCAGGCCTACGAAGGTGATTGGCTGGGTACTGTTTTGCCTGTCCATCGTTGAATTTCAGTGATGCGACATTCATCTTCGTTGCCCTTTCTTCTTGTTTCTTTCTTCTGTCTTTGATCACAAGGTCAGTGTCGAATTACTTGGGACGTGCTGCTGCTCACCTTTTATATCAGTATGATATGTATAGCGTTGTTGCTTGTTCTTCTCCTTTTCCTCTCCAGGGAAGATGCACCAGCGCGTGGGCACAGTCCCAACTTCCATGAAGTCATGTAGAAGCTCGAGCTGCGGCCATCTCTTTGATAGACTCTCGACATACTTCAAATAAGGTCCTCGCTCCGTAGGCCTGTAATATGTCAGTGCTATTTGGGCTCTGACATGAAGCGGTACTGACCCCTCCCAGTTTTCATCCCCGAGACGAGTTCTAACGTCATTCTTCTTGTTGTCCTGGTATGCGTCTCCGAGCTGTGAGTCGTGTAACCGCATTTTGGGCAATGAGTTGGGGATGAAGTGCTCAAGCTTTGGTGTCTTGAGTAAGTATCCTCTGACCTGACCTAGCCCTTTTCCATTTCGTATTACCCATGGTGTATTTGTAATTTACGAAACCAGGCTCTTGTCACCGCATATTGGCAAGGCGAAAACAACGCAACGGGTGCGGGCAATTGACTATTGTGATTGGCGAGGTCAATGAGCAAGCGCCAGCTTCACTACGCACAAATACGATATGTCTCACTTCCTCCGAATATCACATATGTCGTGTAACCGACCCGCTGATCGCAGCCTACTTGTACCATGCGAGTCGCGACCCGAGTCTCATTTATTTTCCATAAGTTAACCTAAAAGGTGGATGTCCATGCCTATTGTTCTGAAGTGTTGTTTTAGCAAATTTCTCCTAAACAGAGAAGTCCTAAGGTTGTTAGCAAGTCTGATCTCTCAGCGCTACTCGGGTCATGATATGGAAGCAAATTCTTCAGCTTATGCACGTTGGACAAGGATCTTCGGAACAGCGTGCTCAGCCGTCCCAAACTTTCAGCCAGGCAGGGTTGCGAGTGGACTGGCCCAGCAGGAAAATGCATGATGACGGGGCATATGCACATTTCAGGCAGCCATTACAACAATCCATTGTCGCCCAAACTCGGAGCCTGATTCGGTACGTACTCTCGATTCGGAAACAAAGCAATACCGCTATGTAATCTCACCCTTCTATACCAGCACGACTGTAGACTCTAAAGCCTTCTCCAAGATCAAGTCTCCTTCAGTCCTGGTACTATAAAATCTAGACCTAGTCCAGAAAACGCCAATACCAAGTCTTGTCATACCTTTTTCGCGGCCCTCTTCTTCACCGTCTGATGCTGGTGTGAGAAGCAATGTAAAATATTCCTTCTGAGGCACTTCCATGACAAAAAGGCACGAGATAGTCGGCATTTCAGCCCCATCAGGAATTTTGCTATCCAAAAATGCTTCGCCAAAGATTTCGTCACTGTCCGGACCTGCAAGAACGTGGTGCCGAGAGTCTTGTGTAAAAGAGCGCGCCCCCAATGTTGCCTGGAGAATCTTTCCTTTGACTGTCAACCGGGCGACTTTGAGAGGGGAAGCAAGTGGAGTTCCTTTCCATTGCAAATCACTTTGTAAAAGCTCAATCAGAGAGGCCGTTGGGGTCGTGTGTACATAGCCCTTGATCCCGCCTTTCACAGACAGCCAGGACCATGATGGAATGCTTCCCGGTTCACGGATCACCCCACGCATTTTCGCTTCCCAGACAAGTCCGTTTGCAAGATCTTCTTCCCAAAGACCTGCCAGGTAGGTATAACCAGTCAACTTTATGAACATGTCTGTCAGTCCAGCGATGGCATTCCATTTGTCGCTCTGGTAAGTCAGATCGCGACTCGAGTAATTTGTCACCATCCGATACCAATGTCGTAAGAAGTTCTTTCCATCTTCTCCAGGACCTTGCTGCACTATATCAGCCCACTGAATCAGACCACCGTCAAAATCTCGCGATCCATCGATCAATCCGTCTTCCGTAGCGTAGCGACTAGGACATTTCCAAAGCCACTGCTCCTTGCCAAAGCAGACAATTCTCGAGGCCAGCACTCCCTCTTGAAGTGTCCAGCCTCTGGTATTCAAAGGCTCAGACATCCTATCAAGCTCCCTATGTGTCTCCATTCGAACACTAATAGTCTCTCCGTGGATCTTGACACATTCGGCGCCTTGGAAAGGAAGAAGAAGTCCCATTTCTGGGGTATCAGATGACGTAGCTGCGAGCGTAAGATGTGCATTTGTATAAATAGACCCCATCTTGACTGACTCTGCTTCCCAGTCTTGGCGAGAGTCCTGTATAATGCATAGGCCATCGATCCAAAGATATCGGATTCCCAGATAGAGCGTCGCGAGGATAGTCTCCCTTTGCGTCAAAGGCAAGTCGAAGAAGTTAATTCCTTCTTTATGCTTCTCGAGATTCTCGTTTGTCGTTTTGAAATGAAGATCCGGATTAGCACCCCAACAGTAGCTTAGAGCCGTGTAAGTTCCCGTTTCTCCCTCCTCTGTCTCTCGTAGTTTGATTTTGATATCATTGGGATCGGATGGAATGTCCACACTTCCACTCAGGTCCAGCACGCGCGTCGGGAGCTTTGCTGCCTTGGTATCAGGAAGAGATTCGATGCACTGTTCGTGGGATTCACATTCTTTCAGCCACGTTTTTAGCGTATCTTGCCGCTTGAACGGTTCTGATCTATCCAGTTCGTCGTGGGGAATCCAGAATCTCCGAGTAGCAAGACTTCCTATTGAACAAGTTAGACATCGATTCTGGAGTAGTGCTGAAAGCGTACCTAGGCGGGATGGCGAAGATATTGTCAGAGGTATTCCGCCATTCGTGTAAAGTTGCCTGCTCCCAACCCAGCCGACTGCCATGATATATTTCTCATGTTTGGTCAACTCGACAGTAACTGGCCTTGAGTAGTTGTTCTCGTCACATAACTCCGGGTTGCCGCGTTGAAATTCAGCTAGCACTGAGGTGGCACCCCGCTGTATGCTAACTTCCAGCCATTTGCAGGTCGAGCACGTATCGCCCGAGGTAATCAGGTGCATGACATTGGGCTGATGCTGGATAAGCTGTGGTGGATCTGGATGAAGCATGAGTCGGCAGTATTTGCAGATTCCATCTGCCGTTGGGCTCGTAAACCCCCACTCATCAGGCGTAGCGGGGGGGCCAGACACTGGTTCAGCTCTGAGATCCTGAATGTCACTCCCTCGGAGGTCGAAGATAGCGGCCTCCTCTGGTGACTTTTTGCTGAACAATAGCATCGTCTTTGGTGGTGCCGATTCTTCTGCCATGGTTGGAAATTTGGGAGTCGAAGAGGAACTGACGATGGTTTCATATCGTTAAACGGAAAGATAGAGGGGTTGGTCAATAGTCACGTGACATAAGCACAGCCCCAGACAAATCGTCCTTAATGTGGATTATAACTTGATGCTGCCTAGAATAGGCAGAATAAACGGCTTGGCAATTCCAGATAAGCGGTAGGACTTTAGTTAAGTTGGATAAATAGGCTGTGCACAGGGTGTGGTAGAGAAATACGAATCGAGTTTAGTGGAAACACTACCCTATACCATTTCATTCAATCCCAAACTCCTGAGCCGTGAGAACATGCGGTCTCTCCTTTTCAACATCGCGGGTTGGAAGACCGGGCATACAAATCAGCAAGGTGCATGGATTATTCTGTTTGTACCTGTTTGTATTGGCTGAAGGGGTGTTACATTGTTGTAGTCCGTCATGGAAAACAATCTCATGACTGAATGTAGGGTTGCAAGTTAATCAGCGCCGAGCAACGTTCGCTTTTGAATTGGGTGGTCAATATACCAGGTAGTCAGCAACTATATAAAACAGAAAGACTTGAGGTGTCAGTCAACAAGCTTTTTGAGGATGTAGGCATAGTGACGGGACCATAAAAGACTCGAGTTCCGCGGAATGTTGCTGACTGATTACCGCGCGGCACGATGGTGTCATGTCAGCCCCATCAGTAGCATCCAACTAAGATCTGAGGTCATCTGGACTATTAACCGCGCGGGAAGATATGAGCCAATGCATCAAAACATGAATGATGGTTGATATGTAATTGCTTATTCGTCTGACATGGTTGCAACTGTCAGCACATCATGGAGGGATGCGTAAATTGATGAGTATTAAACATTGGGCGAGGAGCCAGTCCTCGCACTCAGTGCAGATCCGCGAATACTGTCTACCATGTTTCTGAGTGCCTCCCTGAGTTTCTTGGCTAGTGCCTTCCACTTCATCACCTGCGGAATCTTTCTTGAACCAGCACAAAGTCCAAAGACCATGTCTCAAAAGCCAAAGCACATCGTCATCATAGGCGGTTCTTTCGCTTCGGTTAGAACCGCTCATAAGTTCCTTCAAGGAATGCAGAACAAAAATGCAGGGCCTTACAAGGTGACAATGATTTCTCGCGACTCTCACTTCTTCTGGAATCTGGCCATGCCCCGCGCCATCATCCCAGGAACCATCTCCGATGATAATCTCTTCCAAGCTATTGCACCTGGATTTGCGAAATACGGCGACAAGTTTGAGTTGATCGTTGGTACAGCTACTGGTATTGATTTCAACAATAAGCAAGTCAAGATTTATAAAGCAGGGCAGGAGACTTTCATCAGTTATGATTATCTCCTTATTGGCACCGGATCTTCGACTAAAGCCGAGTCACCCTTTAAGTCCAGAGGATCAACTGATGCGACGAGGGACTATGTTCATGCGTATCAGAAGCGCGTTGGAGAAGCCCAGCACATTCTTGTTGCTGGTGCAGGGCCGACTGGTGTAGAGGTTGCAGGCGAGTTGGCGGACTACTATGGCAAGAAGAAGGAGATTACCCTCGTAAGAAAGCCCTTCACTTAAGACCAAATCAAGCTGACGAAGTACATAGATCAATGCCGGTCCAAGTGTCCTCGATAATCGCCCCGACAGCGTCTCCAAGTCCGCACATAGTCAACTGGAGAAGCTCCGCGTCAAGATCAGACTCAACACCAAAGTCAACAAGTCTATCACTCTTCCCAACGGCAAGCGAGAAGTGACCTTCTCAAGCGGCGAAAAGGTTGTGACAGATCTCGTCATTCCAACATTTGGCGTTGTTCCCAGCTCATCTTTTCTCCCGCCTGATCTTCTTGACGAGCACGGCTATATCAAGGTCGATCAATACCTCGCTATCGAGGGCCGAGAGGATGTCTTCGCAATTGGCGACGTATCTAACGTCGAGGCACCGCAGTTCTGGTTCGTGAATACGCAGGCTGGTCATATGGCCAAGAATTTGGTGCAGATAATGCTTGGAAAGCCTATGACTCCGTACAAAGCCTCGACAACTGGTACGTTATTCCTGACCTATGATGACAAACAATGCTAATTTTCACAGCAATGGGAGGGATTCAGATCGGCGAGTCGGGCGTAGGTCATTATGGAAATTGGCGCATCCCAGGTTTTATGGTCCATGCGATCCGAAAGACGCTGTTTGTTGAGCAATTGCCCAAGATGATTGACAATGGCAATTGAGGCCCCTTTATTATTTATTTGCTTTTTCGGTGGAGGTTGGATGTCTTGGAATGACGTGCAAGCCGGAGTTTAGCGTCCGCTCAGGCTAATCTCAGCAATGTCACTGGCCCTGATTTCTTATCTTAGCTTCAAAGCTTAGTGTTTAGGTTCCACCAAATTAGGCCCTGTACGTCATCGATCGTCCCAAGCTTGTTCCTGGAATAAAAGAGGACAAGACTGCAACCTCGTGCATCTTTTCCCTACCTAATAATTCTTCCATTATTGATTTTTGCGATGTATCACAATCTGCGTGCCATTGCGGCTGCATCTTTACCTGCAATTGCTGTCGCGACGGTCATTCAGCAGCCAATTGACAGCTTTGATCATACCCAAGGCTATCAATTCGATCCTCTTCTGCACCTCCCGGGAATATCGCCTTATTTCGATGCCGTAGGCTTTGGATTGTCGCACGCTGCACCTGAAGGATGCACGGTTACAGCTGCGTCGTATCTCATCCGACACGCTGCGATTTACGCCAACGACGCCGAGTATGAGGACTACATCAAGCCTTTCCTGTACAAACTCGAAAAGCATCGCGGTGACTTTTCGGGACCACTTGAGTTTCTGAACAAGTGGTATTCACCAATTCAAGAGAACCACCTCGAAGATATCACGCCCTCAGGCAAGGTCGACGCGAAGAAAGTCGGTCACCACCTCGTGAAGCGCTATCGACACCTAGCGTCATCGGTAAAGCGCGTCATCGCCGATACGAAAGACAGAACCTACGACACAGCTAAGGCATTCCTCCAAGCATTCCCCGAAGACGGAAACATCGAAATTACGCGCTTTGACAAGAAGGAATTGAACAATGGCACGCGCGCTCTTCTCCCCCACAAGGCCTGCTCCAAATTCTCCAAATCGCCTGGTACAGAACAGCAGCAGAAGTTTGTCAAGAACTACGCAAGTGGCGTCGCGAAACGCTTACGCCCGCATACGCCCGACGATTATGAACTTGACCCCTACGATGTTTTTGCACTTCAATCAATTTGTGGCTACGAATCTGCCATCCGAGGAAAGAAATCCCCAATTTGCGGATTATTTTCTGATGCCGAGTGGCTTTCGTATGAATATGCCTGGGATATGAAATATGCTCACATGGTTGGGCCTTTCAATCCCCTGTCGAATTACTTGGGTTTCCCATGGTTGCACTCACAGTCTAGGCTATTCAGCAAAATCGACGGAAATTCTGAATTGATTGGTGATGAATCATCAGGATGGCCTAAAGAACAACGACTATTTTTCTACTTCACTCATCGCGAAGTCCCTCCATTCGTCGCTACGGCTCTAGGAATTTTCAACTCGTCTTCCCGCGAAGGATACGATGAATTCCCCACTACACACGTCAACCACGTTCGAGCTTGGAAAATGTCCGATCTTATTCCGTTCTTGGGCCATGTTGGTATGGAGAAGATGACATGCGAGAGACCAGTTGCTAAAGATGGCACATCCGAAAAAGAGGAGTTTATCAGGTTCATTGCTAACACTGCGCCTCGACCCTTGCCTTTATGTCAGAACGGACCCGGGGCAAGTTGTCCATTCGAGGAGTTTAAGAAGATTGTTAGTGCGGGCATGGAGAAATATGGGGATTTTGATGGCGTTTGTGAGAACAAACAAGAGAAGGATGACGAGTTGTAATGTGATAACGCTGCGGTAAAACTGAACAGATTGTACAATACTAATGATTTCCGTTAACTGCGTGCCTTCTATTTGAATGTAACTTTGATAACTCGGATCCAGTTGTTGTTGGTGAAGCCAATCGTCAGCGTCTCGCCAAATTCGTCCAGATGCGGGTACGCTATTCCAGCATACACCAGACCTCCATCGATAGGCTCATCCTTGTAAATCTCTTTACCCTCAGTCCAGGGGCCTTCAGGACTTGGTGCCGTCTTCAAAAACACAGTACCAGCTGTCGCAACCACGTCAGTGGGGCATTTACCACTATATAAGAGCGCACTTACAAAGATCAAGGTGAACGTAAAAGTACGTCTGGAAGTGATTGTTGTACACAATCTGTCCTTGCCCAACGCCCCACATAACAGCTGTCTCGCAGTTGAACGTGGTGAGAACTTCGCTCTTCCATCCTTCTTGTCTACCCCACCAATACTCATACTTGTCGAGGTCGAAGGCATCTTTTGCGGGGACGCGAGCCATATAGATGTACAGCTTACCAGGAAAATCTGTGATTGTGTTTGGTGGGTTTCCGAGGATGTAGATGTATTCGCTGTTGACGTCTCGATACGTTGCGACATCGCCGTATTTGGGTACCTCATCACCATTCCACCAGATACCATGCTCGCCGTAGCGATCGGTAATATGTGGGACGTCGTCGATGAGCTCAACTTTGGCTACTCCAGCGCCCTTATAATGCTCATCGTCATTCTAGAGAGCTTTAGATCAACGAACTTCCGTGTAGGGATTGATACCACTTACAACGAGATAATAAAGAGCACCAGTCGCAGTATCAGGATCAACCTCGACGATTCCCGTCCCTCCAAAGCCAAACGTATTCGTTTCTCCCCAGTCCTCATTAAAAGGCATAAACTGCTTCTGATGAGGAACTGGCTCATCATCATTAAGATGCAGGTCCTCAACTACAAGAGGATCATCCGTCAGAGCAGAAACAGCATTTCTTACCATCCCATGAAATCCCTCATTATCTTCTTCGGGGTCGGTGACACCAGCATCACACCATAGTACATCACCATAAACAGCGTACCATTTCCCTCCGAGTTGACCTGTAAAGCCAAGATCGCGACGACTCGCTGTGTTGCTAGACTTTTGGGTACCGAGAAATTCCACCTGAATGTCGCCGATGGGGTTCTCACCTTCTGGTTGAGTATTGTCGACAGTCATTATATCTGAAAAGTATCGTTTATACAGAATGTTTCCCAGTATAAAGAGTAACAGCGTCTGACAATAGCGATCTTTTATCTTGACGTGTCTCTTCATGGTAAACTTGGCATCTCCATCTCCAAAGAGGGGGTCTAGCTGTTGCCGAGGCTCATGTGCAAATGCCAATGCATGATCGGCACGACGTATCCGATGAAAACCTGTCTTGAGGTGTTGCAGGATCGAGGCGCATATAAATGCCAAGTTTCTACGATCTTTAATACAGCTTAGGGTAGATGCAGAATAGCGCCAAACGTGAAGCTCCTGATAAGATAGGCGAGGTGAGTTTTGTGGTTTTTGGTTTTGACGATGACGAAACGGCCCGGCAGCCGGGAGTAGCGCCGCGGCCCGCTAAGACAAGCCTTGGGCGTCATCTAACGAGCCATACAAAATAATTTTTGGATATCAGATGAACTATATCGTACATGCATATGCAACTGTGTTTCTGGCGGTACGTAACCTTTAATATGTGAAAGGTACCGCGTTGATAATGTTTAAAGTGTATTACTGGCCTATTGAGTGCCACTCAGCGCAAAAATTGGACCGTTGCCTCCAAAATCCACTTCAACGGCGATGAGACCCAATTATCTAATAACTTTTATGTAATTCTCGATGAGAACTCTCCCGGCTCGGCGGTACTCGGGCATGCAGAGATTTCGATCTGAATCACCAAAGGGCAAAGCTCTCACAATTGATTTTCTCAAAGAAAGGGCCTAGAGGGTCTTCATGCCATGGAACCTGGGGTAGTGCAGCTGCAAAGTCTACATCAGCAGCAGCACTATAGGGCTGATCTTCCTGTACTCAAAACGTGGAAAACTCTCTTTCTGCAGGTACAAGATTGCCGATGGGTCCTTACGGAAGCTAACTCTCATAATCCCCATCAATAGCCCCCTTTAGTATGGTTTCACTGGTGATCGAGCCAGGGAGAGGAACGAGTTAATCAAGCACGCAATCGCACGCAATACAATCCGTAGAGACATATAATAGAATTGATGAATCGCCTATTCTCTGATCTTCAAGTCTTTTCTCACTTCTCGCCTGTTGGCTACTTCTCAAAATGGCCTCTTCGCACGATGGCTCCGTCATCAACCTCCCAACCGCCTCCCCCACAAAGCCATCCTTCTTCCGCTCAATCCCCTTCCAGATCACCATAGCATGTGGTGTCTCTTTCACAGCACCCGGAATGTGGGACGCCCTCGGTGGTCTCGGCGCCGGAGGTGCAGCTGAACCATACGCCGTATCAGCCGCTAATGCGCTTGTCTACGGGTTATTCGCAGCTGTTTGTATAGCAGCTGGTGCGATTAACAACAGAATCGGTTTGCGATATGGTCTTGCGCTGGGAGCTATTGGATATCCGATTTATGGCGCTGGTCTTTATACGAATAATGTGGCGCCCAAGACGTGGTTTTTGCTGTTTGGAAGTGCGCTTTGTGGTATTTCGGCGGGGTTCTTCTGGGCGGCTGAGGCAGCTATTATTATTGGATATCCTAGTCCCAAGGATCGTGCATTTTATCTTGGTAAGTTCTGATGATTGGGGTAGAATTCTTTAGCATGAACTGACGAGGGATAGCTATTTGGCAAACTGCCAAGGCAGCTGGCCCAATTGTCGGAGGCGCCATCAATCTTGGTCTCAACGCACAAATCTCATTGCAAGGATCCGTCAGCTCAGCGACTTACATCGTCTTTATCGTCATCATGTGTCTCGGTCTGCCCATCGCCCTGTTTCTGAGCCCTGCGGAGAAGGTTCAGCGAAAAGACCGCACGCTCGTCGTCGTTCATAAGCAACCGACCTGGTTGGCCGAGTTTAAGGCTGTTCTATCGCTTCTCGTCACCAAGCGTATGCTTTTGTTGATCCCTGCTTTCTTCATCAGCTACTTCTACAACGGTTTCATGAGCACTTGGTTGACGACATACTTCACCGTTCGCGCTCGCGCCTTTTCGTCCTTCTTCACCAACTTCTCCGGTATTATCAGTTCGTTCCTGATCGCTGGTTTACTGGATCGTCAGTCCATCTTCATCAAGACTCGCGCTAGAATTGCGTTCGCTTCCATCATCTTCATTCTGATTGGTACATGGATCTGGGCTTCCATTCTCCAGAAGCAATTCTACGATGCTGAGGAGCCGCCTGTCTTTGATTGGTTCAAGGGAGGTTTCGGCAAGGCTTATACCCTCATCTTCTTCTGGCAATTCGGAGGTCAAGCGTTCCAACAGTTCTTGTACTGGCTTGTTGGACAGTACACCACTGACATTTCGTCTTTGTCTTATCACTGTGGTATCCTCCGAGGATTTGAGGCTCTCGGTCAAACCGTTGCCTGGGCGTAAGTACCATCTTCTTGTCTTTATTGGAATAGACTAACAAAAAATAGTATGCAATCTGAAGGCAACGCCAACCATTTTGTCAGTATTGGTCTTAACTTTGGAATCACTATTCTGTGTATCGTGCCAACATGGATCGTGTTATCTGGACTGGAGCACAGCCACGAGATCACAGTCACAGCTGATGAGAGGTCTTCAACAAAAGATCAAGATCCTGATACCAAAGCATAAGTTTTAACATAATATTCTATAATAATAACATCTTTCAACAAGAAATGAATTCCATAAATTCCCATCTAGCTAGTGATACAAAGAAGCAGGTCTCGGTCTAGGACTTGTACTCGATCTCGGTCTCGTCACAGCAGGTGGCGGCGGTGATATAGGCATTGACGTAGATCTCCCAACGCCTTGCACAGATGTGTCGCTACCTATAAAACTGCCAGGCCTTGACCGTACGGGACTCAACTCATCGTCTTGGTGTTGGTCTCTCTCGATCTCAACAGCAGATACACCTAAATTCCGAAATTCTTCCCCTGGTATCATCGGTAGATCAACACGATCTGCTCTTTTGACTTTCGGCTCGGTAATAAAATCATGTGCTGGGGTCCCAACCATCTCGCCGAATCTGAAAAATGCATTCTCTATTTTCTGTCGGTAGGGGTTGCGGGGTGGTTGATTGTGGTCTTCGAAAACTGAAGGGTCTCGATGTCGAGATGATATTGAGGAGCGGGGATGAATTGGATCCATATGCGGTGACAATTGGTTGTTAGTTTGTGTATTGGTGTTTGTGACAGTCAATGTGATGTGATGGCTGTTGAGTGAAGAAATACTCTCTTGGTGAGAGACCTGGCTTCGTTCGTCGTTGAAATGGCAATGAGAACAATTGCAGTGATGTGATGGATATGGTTCGCCTGCTTTGTCGGCGTGTCTTGCTAGAAGGAGATAAAGCGAACCGATCATGGCCATCGCAGTACCTGTGATAGGTGCCCATTGGCCTTTGATACATGCAGTATCAGTAAATAGGTACTCAAAAGGTGAGGGAACATGCTTACCGATATTGGCCATTGGCTCAGTCTGGTAATTGACTTGAGGGCTGAAAAAGTTAATCTCACCCACGATAAGAATAGCCAAACCAGCGCCACCAAAAACGGGAATGGCTAGGATACGGAGAAAAAAGCCAATGGTATCGTTGACTTTCTTCATAACACCCTTATTGGCGCTTTCATCGTCTTCACTTGCCGCGTCGTCGGTCGGTTTTCCGAATCTGCGGCGCCAATTGATCTCAAGCACCCTATCCCACATGGAAATAAGACATAGGACGGCGTGTACACAACAAGCTGCAGCGAGTAAAGTCGCGGTGCCAAATGTGAGGGTATGCGGTGCTGGTATGACGTAGATATTGTTCGCGGATCCGCCTCTCATTGGAGATGAAGGCCCGTTTTGTGTTGAACAGGTCAAGTTACAGTTGTTTCCTTCGATATAGTGAAAGTTGGAGGCGTTTGGTGAGACTGGATTGCCTGATGCGTCGATTAAACAGGAGTGAGTTTCGATGCGGTAAAACTCGATTGTCATGCTCAAAAGACCTAATCTTGGTTTAGACAATAGGGACGCTCTTGTCAAAGTTCAACTTACCGATCAGTAACAGAAATGTCCACAGAAAAATAGTGTTTCTACCGGGATCATTAAAGTAAGTCTTTGACAGCATGACCGTTACTGGTGCTGCCAATATACCAATCGCGCAAAGCTGGAAGGCACCAAAAATATCCATATCGACTGCATCTTGACCAATTGTTAGATAAGTAAAATTATCAGTTTGCGTTTATTGCTCACCAGGATTGTGCATTGCCGTCAAGACTATGCCGTGAATGGCGGCAACAGCTGGCAGCACTAACGCGGCGGCCAAACAAGGATTCACCAGCCATTCCTCCCTCCTTGCGACAAGACACGCAGCGATTAGAACGTAGTACCTAATAAAATAATTGTTAGTTTTGTATCAATTGATTGCGATTGAACTTACAAAACTCGAGTCCCTGTTCCGTATTGTCCAGAAACTGGCCACGCGCAAATAACTTGCAGCACATCACCAGTCTCGTTCACAGCCCGCGAAAAAAGAACACTAGTCGCTATTGACTCAGCCGCATCGGTGACTGAAAGCGCAGGCATATCGACATTCTGTCTTGGCAGAGTGGGATTCGTGGGGAAGAGGAGAAAAGCCAAGTCAGCCCAAATGTGGGGGAATAACGAGATCTTAGCAGAAGCTTCTTTTTAATTTAATACCTGCATGTTCGACGATGAGGCCTTACCATAAACGTCACTAGAGAGTCATCAATGGCCAGGCTTCTACCTTTCGAGTGGTGAGCATCCAGCTGACATACAGTACATCTTGGCACAGCCACAAAAGCTCACATACGCCGGGCGATATTTGGGGGCCACGAGCGCTTTGTTCTTGGGCTAGGGGGCGTAGAGTAGTCTCTTCTAAGCATAGCTCGGGTTGCATACTACATTTGCGTTAGGCACCAACATATGTACCCTGTCACCGGAACGAACAAGGAACGAACGAAAGCTTCTAGAAAAGTTTTCTTTCTTCTCTCTCCCTTCTTTCTCTGCTGAGGTCAGCCCTGTGTTTTGTTTCAGCCAGAGGTTCAAGGGCAGAAGGTCATCGAACTGAAGCTACTGTCGGTCCTTTACCTCAAAACATGCTGACACTACGGCATTCCCCCTCCTCTCAATTGGCCACTTGTCGTAATACTCTCCACTTTAGATACGACCCACATTCGTCGTCAGGTTTTCGCTGTATTTAACCAGAGAGTGCCACTTTTGGCCTCTGAAGAAAATCGAGTTGAATCCCTCCCTCAGCCGAAATCATGGTCAAAGGCGTGGACACCAGCGAGATACGACAATGGCGCTCAATAGTAACGCTGATAGTCTTTGTACTCGCCAGTAAGAAACGCCCTCTCACTGGATATACAGCGTGCACTGACCCGGTTCTACAGATATTCTCGTCCTATGGCCATTTCACATGCCCATTTACATCCCAAAATCCCTCGTCAATTTAATATGCAGATTCGCGGTCAAACTACGAGTTATCCCCAGGAGCACGCATCGTGCGATTCTTCATGATAATCCACGATGTTCAAAATATTTTGTCAAAGTCACTTTTCCCGTCAACTTCATCACTGCGCCTTTGATTGCGGATCTCTTCCTACTAGCTATTTCTGCGATAGGACGCCAAGAGGTTTACGATGGGACGATAGGCGCTGATAATATCCACCCGATTGATATCATGGTCTTCTTCATCACTCTGGCTTACATCGCCATTTCTATCGATGCATCGGGTATTATCCGATGGCTGGCCTTCAAAGTATTGTCGTGGGGAGGAAAAGTTGGCCATCGCCTCTTCTTCTACCTTTATTCCTTCTTCTTCCTTCTCGGCAGCTTCATCGGCAATGACCCCATTATTTTATCTGGAACAGCATTCCTCGCGTACATGACGCGCGTGTCGAGCAACATCACGAGTCCGCGAGCATGGATCTTCACTCAATTCGCAGTCGCCAACATCGCCTCAGCAATTCTCGTCTCGTCAAACCCAACAAACCTCGTCCTCGCTGGCGCCTTCGACATCAAGTTCATCGTCTACACCGCCAACATGATAGTCCCCGTCGTCGTCACCGCCGTTGTCCTCTTCCCGTTTCTGCTCTACGTCATTTTCGCTGACGAAAAGCTTATCCCTTCCAAGATTGAGATGCATAGCTTACCAGAAGAGGCTAGAGCCCAACGGCCCGTGAACCCCAACATCCCCTACGTTCAGCACCAAGTCGAGGATGCCGAGAGTGCAGGCGAGGGGATGACGCTGTCACTTGCGTACATCATGAACCCTTTTCTGGACAAAAAGGGCGCCATGTTTGGTGCGCTTATCATGTCTGCGACGCTCATCACCGTTCTGGCTCTCAACGCTGCTAGTGCCGGAAGTGGAGAGCATCCTGTTTTTTGGGTGACCCTTCCAGCGGCGTTCGTTATGTTCTGTTGGGATTTAGGCTTTGGGTGGTTGCATCGCAAGGAGACGCGGCAAACAGCCGCTCATTATCGCCGAGAGATGGAGCGTGCCAGAGCTGAACGCGCTCGATTTGCAGCGGAGTATGCTGGGACTTCACAGGATAAGTCTGAACCTGATACCGACACTGTGACTGGTCTTCCTGATAATCAGGCCTCGGACGATTATGGCCAGTCTCACGGCATTTCTCTCACTCCTTTACAGACCTCCAATGACCAGCCCAACTCACATGCTATCCCCAAGGTGATTTTGTCAAACACCGCCGGCAACAGTCCTGTCATCATCTCGGGGTCAATGCCTCAATCACCCAGCTCTGGACCTTCATCGCCAAGCGACCAAAACACACTGCACCCCGGAGCTTTGTCCACCTTACCAAGTCCTCAAATGGAACCAGAGAAGCTTGAGGCTGCTCGACCCATGAAATCAGAACCCGAGGAAAGATCAACTCTTCTATCCGAGGCTAGAAAAGGTTATGCGTCACTTGAAAGGGCTTATGGGTGGCTGCAAGAAACGTTCCCAACAGTCATGGCCGTCATGGCTCATCTTCCGTTCGCACTGGTGCCCTTTGCCTTCGCCATGTTTGTACTAGTCCAGGCGCTAGTCAGCAAGGGATGGGTCAATGTCTTTGCTTATGGTTGGTATCACTGGTCCAAGCGTACTGGCACAGTTGGAAGTATCGGAGGAATGGGCTTTCTCTCATGTGTTTTGTCCAATGTGAGTTTCCCCCAATTGCCTTAAGTCGCGACAAGGTACTAACTCCATTCAGTTCTCTGGTACCAACATTGGCACCACTATCCTGCTATCACGCATCATCCAAGCATGGAAAGAGATCAACTGCCACGACGCCCAACTCATCAGCGACAGAACATACTGGGGCACCATCTACAGTATGGCCGTCGGAGTCAACTACGGAGCTTTCAGTACCGCATTCAGCGCATCACTGGCCGGTCTTCTCTGGAGAGATATTCTTGCTCGAAAGCACATTCACGTGAAGAGTCACGAATTCGCCCGCGTCAACTTTCCTATCATTGCAATTTCAATGGCTGTTGGCTGTCTGATATTGGTGGGGGAGGTCTACATCGTGAGAGATAACTCACCGTACTCCACATTTGAAAAGGCTTGCCCGAATAATTAATTAATAAAGGAACCTGTAGATATCATAATTATAGACTGTACATAGCAATCTGAAAATACCCATGAAATAGATTTCTCCTGCTGTTAATAGGCGACAGTTGAGCCCTGACCTGGCTCTACCCACCAGATTTACGATCTTTGCGCAGGCACTCCAAAACCCAATCCAAGCTACGGAATCCACTATCAGTCTCAGCCCAGGACGGTGTACTCCAACTCCCTGTCTCAGCGTTATATGACTTAAGAAGACTCATCACCTCGGTCGTGTTCTCATTCGTGGCCTTCAAAATCTTATTCACAGCCTTGTCATCATCCAAATCTGCTTCTTTCAAAGCTGGAAGGTTCTCTGGGAAATAGTATCTTCTGTACACCAGGTCTAGCGCCGTTCGGCCATAGTGATCCGGAATACTTGGGCTTGCGCCGTACTCGAGAAGTCGTCTCACGGCAAAATAGTTGCCAGATTCGGCGGCTACTGCTATTGCAGTCATCTTGTATGGTCCCGCTGTGTTGTCAAGCTGGTCTTGAGTGTTGTACTTCCGAAGGAGTTCGACAATCGCGATTCCAGCGACCTCGTTGTCTTCGGCGAATTCCCCCATGTACTTGATAGTGAAGTGGAATAATGAAAACGTGTCATGGCCGACGTTGACCATGAATCCATCGGAGCCATTACGGTCCGGAAGACTGAGTAAGAACTTGACTCGATGGAGGGCATTCCTAGTACCCGTTAAGAGCATGTCTGACATTATGCTCTTCCCCACAGACGTAGAAATGCGGTCTCTATCCGCACCATGATCGAAGAGATACTGTGCAACAGTAAGATTTCCACTGTACGTGGCAACGTAGAAAGCGCTCAAAGGCTCTGGCGTGGTTGGATCGACTGGGAGGCCCTTTTCTAGAAGTTTCTCAATAAAGTAGACGTCATCTGTCTCTTTTGCAGCACGGTGAAGCGCGTTGAGACCATCATCATCTACCGCATCGATATCTGCACCAGCGTCGATAAGAGCCTTGAACATATCGCGGTCTCCATGCGTAATTGCCAGAAACAGAGCCGAACCTCCACTGGATATTCTTCCGAAGGTAGCGTTGATCTCATTCGCGAAGCCAAACTCAAGACCTGAAATCATAAGATCTGCCGCGCATTGATGGTACGCCGTTGCAAGCACTGCTGCCATCTTGACATGGCTCCCGAGTTGCAAGACAGCATCTGTAGGTGCGCCTTTCTCAATTAGGGCTTTCATTGTCTTCTTTGTCTCAAATTCAAAGTCGACTCCTAATGTCAACACCCGCTGCCAACGAGGGGTTCCGGATATAACATGGAAAAGAGGCAAATACATTAGTTCACCTCCACCTACCATTGGTTTTACCTTGCTGGCTTCCGGCTGAACTGACGGCTCTTGTAGAAGCCGTTCAACAACTGGTGAGTAGCAAAGTCCACATGCAAGCTCAAGTGGTGAGAGGTGCGACGCCTCCCCGTCCCCTATCTCCATACAGAACGTTGGATCTGCACCCAGTTGGAGGAGAACATCCACTGCAGTGAGTCTTTTCTGTGCGATAGCCCAGTGCAAAGGAGTGTGAGACAGAATCTCATCGTTGCCAACTCTTATCCCATATTGGGTGCGTGATATTACACAAGCAGGGGAGTTTAGCTCGGCGCCTTTGCTGACCAGAAGTTTTGCGATGGTTTCATGGTCTTTGTCTTCGAAGGAGCAGAGCCAGTGAAGAGGCGTTATACCTCTTTCGTCCGCGATCTGTGCAGCAATTCCACAGCTGGGGTGCTGCAATATCGTCTCTAGAATGCGTTTTCGACCAAGACGAGCCGCGACGAGTAAAGGGGTCTCCTCATTCTGCAGGACCAATTGGGCCAAGCCACGGTTTTGATCTAGACAGATGGTCATCACATCTGGCTTGTCCATAATGATACTCCATAAAAGCAGATCTCTGGAGAAGACGAACTCGACTTCACTCAAAGACAAGGCTTCCAACATTGAAGACAAGTCCTCACACGCGTCAGCATTGACACCGAGACGAGTTAGTTCATCGAGCTGAAGCTTCTGCTTAGCTTGTCGCCAGTCGGAAGGCCAGTTCGCTTTCAGTTTCTGAAGAGCAACTGGGTTCCCGGCATGGGCTGACTCGACAACCCAGGTACGTAGTGTCTCCTCATCCAGAGCCTCTTGGTCAGGAACGTGAGAGAACACGGATATATAGAGAGTTCTGGCTTCTTCGGAACCGAGCTGGGCTGCTTGACGAATATAGTAAGCTGCTAATTTTAAATCGTAATTAACTCCTATATCGTCCATATAGGCACTAGCAAGATTGAGGGCGGCTCGAGCTCTTTCGTTCTGAGTGGTGGATGTCTCAAAGATAGCCTTCAGACTATTGAAAAGGGCGACTCGGGCAGCCTTTGGAGTCTTTTGCAGGATGTTAGAGCTTTTCTTAATCTTAATTGGATTAGTTCCACGTCGATCTCTGCATTGGTATTGTAGCATACATCAGGGATGAAGTCTTCGTCTTTAAAAAGCTGCAATGGTTCAGCTTTCGATTTGGTCGTTACCCTATCCATGAATTAGCTTAACGTTACAGGACGGAATACAGGGGTTGGAAACAAGCTTTGGACCAAATTGCAGGCTCAGGAAAGGTACTGACAATGAAAACAGTTCGGTATTAAATGGCTCATTCAATAGTCCAGCACAGTCCAAGACAAGTAAACAGGCATTCACAGCAGACACAGGCTGAGCTTCACTCGTTTCACTTGGATTTGCCTCCCTAGGTAAGAGTTGTGATATGGTAGGTAAGAGCTCCGACATCGTCTTCTCAAGTCTCGATTTCGAGATTCCCTGCAGCGCAGCGATAAAGGGAGTTTCGTCCTGGCTGAATGACGAATAGTAATGCTCATGTGCCTTTGGCAAGAAGTGAGTCATCATATTACATATCTGCCATGGATCAATGCTTGCAGGGGTGTTCTGAAGACCGAGCTCCTGGCGGAGATATGCGAAGACCACAGTAGTGAGGCCTTTTAGAATCGTCCTTTCGGATCTCTCATCATCATTCGTGGGGATCTTGGCCCTATACACGATGCTCTCGAAGGTAGGAAGCACAGCCCTTAGAGCGCTTGAATCTGGAGTATCACGCCCATCCGTACTGTTGATGAGAGACTTTGTCACTTCGAGATGATCGATAATTTTGGACATGCTTGAGAATCGCTTCTCCGGGGCGCACTGCAAGCATGTGAGAATGAGTTTCGCAAGTGTCATGAGTGGATATTTCTCGTTTCGCAAACGATGTAGGACATTGAAAGTAGCAAGGCTCGCTATCAGGTTGGTCTTTTTGAGTTTCCAGATACTCTCCAGCTTATCGCCGTCGGGTAAAGTGCTGTGGTAAGCCACTCCATCACCAAGGATGGTCCATAGCGTCAAACCGAAAGAGTAGATGTCTTGTTGGCGAAGGTAGCGGCTGTTAAAATGTGCTGTCTCTCCTTCAGGTGCTCGGTAAACCTCGGTACTTCCGATGAGTTGGCCTCCATGCATTGGCATCGCAAACCCAAAGTCGCTGACTTTGACAATGGTCTTTTTAGTTAGATGTTTGAAGACGAGAAGATTAGAAGGCTTGACATCGCCATGGACAATTCCTGCTTCGTGAAGGCCTTCAAGACCTTTGGAGGCGTCGATAGCAATGTCTAGCTTCTCATGCAGTGACCGTGCGTAGCCTGCTTCTTGATATGACTTGAGATTTCCATACTCAGCATATTCAAGCACCAGAGCGGGAACAACAGTTATTCCCTCCTTGTTTCCGGTATCATGATACATGATAGCTAAAAAGTCGACAATATTCTCGTGTTTCTTGACAGGAGGGTGCCGCAAGATCTGTAGTTCCAAAGCGATGTCGGCAAATGACACAGAACTATCATCTTGCGTTCTTGGGTGTTTAACGGCGACATGCTTGTGGCCTTTCAAGATCTCCGTACCCAGACCAATCGGAAAGGAAGACGCTTTGACTTTTCGAACATCGAACGAGCCACCACCGAGAGATACATCTCGAAATGTGGGGGCGGCATTCGATATCACAGGCTGCAGGCCTATATCGTTATTACCATTTGCGAAGGACACTGCTATAAACCCCGCAAAGTGAGGGCAGTGAATGCCAGGAGATGGAACGGGAATAGGATCCTCACTAGTGGATTCCTGGGTATCTTGAGGCTGTTGCCGAAACGTGAACGCTGAGGAGGACTCCATTTTGATTATTCTACAGGATGAAAAACATGCAACATGTCGTAAATCGCTCGAGCCTGATATCATGATTCTGAGGTGACACATGACCTCAGCTTGCAGGTCTTCACCGGATTATCAATTTACCCCGCCACGGATATGCCTAAACCCCGCAGCTGATGTGATGCGGCTCAAGGTCTCATGTTCCTGGTATTATTCCTGAAATCTTCACACATCCGACGGGTCTGTTTGGTGACTGGTCCAAGACCGTCATGGTAAACGATTTAGTGGATTTCCAGGTCGGAGCGGCCGGTCTCGGAATCGGGGCATTTGGTGGCCTGATAGACGCCTTGACAGCTTGCACAAAGATTTATGGCCTATGGAAATCGCTATGTGGTCTCGATGGATATCTGGACCTTCTCCGTACTAAGCTTATACTCCAAGAAGCTTTGTTAGACCAGTGGCAGAGAGACTGGCTTGATCAACCAACCTCTAAGCGAATCGATATTCAGAAGCAACGGATTCTTCAGAGGCACAAAGATGCTGTTCTCGCCTCATTAACGACAGTCAAAATATTACTTGAGTCCCTGGAACCACTTCGTGAGGCCTCCAGATCAGAACTTGCACTCGAGCGCCTAAAGTTGGTGACTGGTGGGGCTCAAGAACATGATAAGACGCTTGTGCAGATAAGCGCAGTCCTCAGCGACTTGTATCGCTTGCTACCAACTCGAGATCCCAACCTCGCACTTTCGCAGACTGTGTTGTCATTAGAACATATCGGCAATAATCAGCAGGTGTTGTTTCAGGACGCCGACTCGACTCAACATGTGATACAACCTGATCAACTCAAACGAGCCATCAACTTCCGCCAACTGGGATACGACCTAGATCAAGATCTGGAAAAACGAGTCGCGGCATTCAAAAGCAGCTCTGGCGATGCTGACCTCACCATTCGCTCAGACAGAATCAAAATTCTGAAAGACGACGATGTCGCTGGCGGACTGAGAAGCTTTGGAACACTTGACTCCAAGACATCTATAGTCATTGAGTGGAAACGATACGACATTAGCTGGAAAGGACAGAAAGGGATCAGACTAAGAGGAAGAATCCAGAATATTGCGCGGCTCTTGCACGCTGATGCAAAGCCCGAAGAACTCCTGACTCTCAACTGTCTGGGAGTGTTTGAAGACATCGAGAGGAATCGGTATGGCCTGATCTTTGAATACCCTCTAGGAGCCAGTGAACAAACAGATCTGGTATCTCTTCAAGCGTTGATCAAATCACCAACGCCTGAGACTCTACCAACATTGGGTGACCGATATCGTATGGCTTACACGCTATCACTCTCACTGGCTATCCTTCATGCGGCAGGATGGCTCCATAAGAGTATCAGAAGCCATAATATCATGATTCCAGTGCGGCGCAATCAGCCCATCTGGTCTCAGCCATACCTTGTCGGTTTCGAATTCTCCCGTCCAGATGCAGCCGATGAGACCACCGAAAAGCCCGAGCAGAGCGTACGCTTCAATCTATATCGTCATCCTTTCGCACAAGGTATTCCAGGGGAATCATACCGCAAGGGCTTTGACATATACAGTCTCGGCGTCATCCTTCTCGAAGTTGGTCTATGGCGTGTAGCATGGAGTCTACGTCGCGACGACGAAAATCCCGCCAAGTTCAAGGAAGTGCTGCTAAGTAGGGTAGACGATAGGCTAGCTCACTTCATGGGGACAGAGTATCAAGAGGCGGTAAGGAGTTGCCTGAACGGTGATATGGATCATAGGGAGGGATCGATAATACGAGCTTTCTACAATGAGGTTGCGGAAACTATGTGCTCATTGGCGGAGTCACAGCCATAGTGATTGCAGAATCTCTTATCTGCTATAGTCTAAGAATGATAATAAAGGACTTTTTGCACTTGTCTAAGGTTAGCTTGGTTTTGGGGACTTTGTTAGTGCTGTGTTGTATCAAAGCGCTTAGCTTGACACATCCCTGTATGTCGTCCGATTCTGACAGGGGTAATGAGAGACCTCGGCAATGATGTCGCTAGCTACCCTGAATAGTCGGTAAGGTATGAATTCTCATGAACATTCAGCATGATTTAAAGAATAGCCGATGGGATTTATCGTGTGAAAAAATTCAGGTCTTGTAACCATTTCTTGTTGCTTGTGGTTGAAGAACGTTGCGGGTATGGCCTCGTTGAAGCCTAATCTTCAGCGTCTGGTAGTAAAGTAAATCGCTCTTGGCGCACGGCCTTCGAAATGATCTGCATAGAAGCTTAGAAGCGACTCGTCCGGGGTCAAGAGGCCATCAACGCATGACTTAATGTTATCTAGGGCCAAAGGAGCAATGCCGTCCAACACCCACTAACCCACGCGACTAAGAGCGGATAAGGCATGATCTGCAGGGGTATCCGCATCACGAAATCTAACTTGTTCATTACGCTTATCGTAACCGCCGCCTCGACCAATAGCATCACCATCTGGCAACCCCTACTCGTTTTAGGATGGTTATGTCCTGAGAGTTCACATGATAAACTAACCAATAGTTCCTTTACGAAAGCAGTTTAATCACGGATAGATCCTAGGTCTCAGCTGCACCCATAACAAACGTCCCTCCGCCTCCATTGCCGAGTCCCGATCCAACTCCCTATCAGGGCCTTAGCAATGCCGAATTCTCCGGACATAGTCGGCGGTAGCATCCCTTCTCGGTAGGTGCTTAAGCCAAGACTGGTGATGCCCCCCTGTCGCGCCACGGCGGAACTGCTCGTTGTTTACTAGGCGTGTGAATTCCGCTCCTGCAATCACGATGCCTAGAAAAGACCTTTTGCTAGGTAAAGGGGTCGCTAAGGCTTTGGTGGGGCAACCACCTCATGGCCGCCACGATTCATGGAAGCAGCCAAGAAGCCAAACAGATGCCAAGGACGGGAGGCTGCATAGACAGATCAGCCAAGGAATCTAGGTCCGGCATCTATGGCGCGGATCAAAGGGACTAATCACGTCAGAGATGTACCTCTTTTCTCGGAAGGTGGCTCGGATGTTAGAAGCCGAGCGAGAGATAGATGAAGCATCGCCAAATGGAGACATGGCGGAATGTCTCTATCAATGTCAGACTCCTTTGAGTCAGTAAAGATATATAAGTCGAGATAGAAACTATTCATCTTCGAAATAAATCATCATCACTCACTCACTCACTCTTCTCTGGTCTCATCTCTATCTCTAAGCCCGCCAACGATATCACGATGCCTTCCATTCACGCTCTTCTCACAGCCTCTCTGGCTTTTGCTTCCATTGCCCTCGGTGCCCCTGCTGCCCAGGACAAGAAGTTCACAGTTGAGCAAGTCAAGAACCCCAAGTTCATCAAGAACGGTCCTCTCGCTCTCGCCCACGTCTACGCCAAGTACGGCGTTCCTCTTCCCAAGGGACTCGAGAAGGCTGTCAAGGCCGTGAGACCTCCTCACGCTCACTCCAAGCGTCAGAGTGGCAGTGGCAGCGCCACCACTACTCCCTCCGACGAGGATGTCGAGTGGTTGACACCCGTCCAGATCGGCACTCCTGCTCAGACCTTCAACTTGGACTTCGACACTGGCTCTTCTGATCTCTGGGTCTTCAGCACTGAGACAACTGGTAGCAGCGGTCATGATGAGTACAACCCTGCCAAGAGCAGCACAGCCAAGAAGCTTTCTGGCGCTACATGGAAGATCAGCTATGGTGACGGAAGCTCCTCCTCTGGAGATGTCTACAAGGACAAGGTCTCCGTCGGTGGCCTCGTTGTTGGCTCTCAGGCTGTTGAGGCCGCCCAAAAGGTCTCCTCCGAGTTCGAGCAAGAGACTGGCCTCGATGGTCTCCTCGGTCTTGGCTTTAGCTCCATCAACACCGTCACACCTACCCAGCAGAAGACCTTCTTCGACAATGCTGCCAGCACCCTCGGCTCCCCCGTCTTCACCGCTGATCTGAAGCACCAGAAGCCTGGAAAGTACAACTTCGGCTTCATCGACAGCACAGCCTACACTGGCAAGATTGGATATGCCTCTGTCGACTCTTCCGAGGGCTTCTGGGAGTTTACCTCAACTGGTTACGGTATCGGCTCTGCCGCCATCAAGAAGAGCCCCATCACTGGTATTGCTGATACCGGTACTACTCTCCTCCTCCTCCCCGACGATGTCAACTCCGCATACTATGCCAAGGTCAGCGGTGCCCGATACAGCTCCAGCTATGGTGGATATGTCTTCAGCTGCTCTGCTACCCTCCCCAGCTTCAGCTTCGTTGTTGGCGGTGTTACCATCACCATCCCTGGCTCCTACATCAACTATGCCCCAGTTCAGGACGGCTCTACTACCTGCCTTGGTGGTATCCAGCCTAGCGACGACATTGGCATCAACATCTTTGGTGACATTGCTCTCAAGGCTGCTTTCGTCGTATTCGATGGCGGTAACCAGCAGGTTGGCTGGGCTAAGAAGACACTGTAAGTGACTTCAGTAGCTGGTGGATGAGTCTGTAAATAGCCTGATCTTGTGATGCTTTTAAACCTTGTACATAGCCTTTCACTTGTCAATAGTTGAAATGAACATAACATTGGAAACCTTACATCGATATCTCAAGTTACTAAACTCAGTCTTCTTCTTTGATGTGCCAGTGCATGATATAGAACTAACCTGCTATAAATCCAGTGAAGAGCTAGAATATGAGAAGACCATGTGAAGCATTCGACAGGCCTATCATCCAGTTAGAGTTGATAGCTGGGATCAATAGGAAGGGAGGGGCTGCTGAAAGTTGTCAGGCTTGACACAGTTCCCCGCCTTACCCTCAGTAAGACGTACATTTGCAATTGCCGCCATATATAATCCAGACTGAGACCAGAAAGTCAAATCCTCATCTCTACAGAAAGTGGCTACTCCTTTTTATTGCGTTGAATTTAGTCTTTACTATCCGCGGTTAAGAGTTCGAATGCGTCCTCTCTGAAGGCTGTCGAGGATGAATTAATGTCACATTCCAATGATCCCTAGCGTTACGTATCAGATAGAAATGCTCGAGATGTTTCGTTGAGATGTCACAAGCTTTCTATCAAGGAAGATGAATGAGTTATAGTAAATCTAGCTTGTTATTAAAGATCCTGAATGATCAAACTGCGTTCGCCAGGCAAAACAGCACTAAAACCTAGAAATGCAATAGATGTATTACTTCGCTACATTAAACTCCACAAGTGGATAAAGAAGTTATGTTCAAAAGTTATATTGCTCCTCCTCTCTGAATTTTAGACACCATGGAAAGAGATCATGAAATGGGACGAAATACTATAAAGATGCGCTAAATATGCGGCCAAGCCAAATATTGAATGCTCTCATGGGTACAGGCCTTCCAGCCGTTTGCTGGTCGTCCCAGTCTTGCGACCAAGCACCTCAACCATCTGTGGTATTCCTTTCGGCGCTCTCAACGGCGGATCAGGTTCCTCTATATCCGCATCAGAATCAGAGTCAGAGTCCGATCCCCAATCCATATCCATAGCTACCATTTCATGCATCTCGACGATATCGTTGCTGTCGAAAATGCCTTCGCGGTGGTTCAACTGGCGAAGGAGGTCAAGTGCTTGGAGCCTCTCATCCCCGCCTTCATTAGAGATGGCAACAAATGATAGACCGGAGACCAGACATCCGTCTAGTGAGAACGTAGGTTGATCTAGCGCTATTAGAGGTGCGGACACTTTCTCTGCGGCCTCTATAAAGGCTTTGTAGGGATGTGGAGGCTGTTGTCCTTTGTTATCGTACACGTTAATGTACATCTGCAGGGATTGATAGTGGAGTTCCAGAGTCTGGATATGTGCCATCTCATCACCTGACACGTTTGGCATCAATCGCTGGGTCAAGGCTTCGAAACGGGAATTCCAGCGACGGAGCATATCCTCAAATGCGCTATCGTTGGCTAACCCGTCTTCCCTATCCAGATTCCATGGCTGGAAGTCATGATGGAGTCTTAGCTCATGTAAAGCATATGAGGCCTCGCTGAGCGTTGCAAACGGCGAGTCATCACTCGCTTCAGTGTTAGTGTCACTACGACACCATTTCTTGATACCCGAGAGAGGATGGTCCCCCATATAGCCAGACGATGCAAGGCCCATCTCGCTAAACATGCCGACAAGTCCCTCTAGCATATCCGAAGTATCAGAGGAGCTTTGATAACCCAGTGACTGAAATACCGTATCGCCAGCAGCGAGATGTTGCAGGAGTTCATCGTAGCGACCAGTCAGCCCCTCACAAGTCATGAAGAGTAGACAGCAGATCAATATGCAATGAATGTTCCCATCCGAAGGAGCAGACATTATAGGAAGAATCGAGGATATGGCTCTATTATAGTGTTGTATGACAGGACGTTGCAAATGATCAGGACGGGAGTACGGTAGGCTTTGGGCCATGTAGGCTCGATGAGATGCCCCAACTGCAACCATGCTGTACCGGAGAGCATCGTAGTGATATGACATCGGGAGAGCGTATTTGAGCCAGAAGTTCATGGCAGTAGAAGAAGGTGAAAGCTGTTTTGCTGTCCAGTGAAGGAAATGTTGTAGGTAGCCTTTTTCAGAGTCTGATAACAGAGAGAGTTGGTCAACGGTCTGCATAGATGGCAGCGGGAAGTAAATAGAGACCCCAGGCTTTAAGGAGGGATCTCGACGCTTGGAACGCTTTGAGGCCTTTGGCTTGGGTGGCGCATATCCATCACACTTCATCTTGTCGTTATGGCAGCGTCGACAAAAAGGTTTTGCTTCGTCGCATTTCAAGTGCCTGATTCTAAATAGAGAAAGAAACATGAGCTTTATACAAGAGGGCTTATGATGAGGTTTGGACTCACTTGCTGTAGTGTTTCCTAATTAGTGATATTTTACGAGAAACGAGGCGGTAAGCTATCAACGTACCAGGTGATACATCCTGTTCTGACCTTGGGAGTCGAGGCTCGCTTGAATTTGCTTCTCATGGCTACTATTTGATTGGCTGTCATGATTGTAGGGAGTAAAAGGTCCTGTTGCTTGTTACGAGACTGCAAATTGGAGGTGAACGGTATGGGCGAGATTATTTTATGCCAATGAGAGTGCGACGGGGCTGGTGAGAAATTGCAGTAGAGTGGCTGAGCTGGAAATGGGGCTTTGCTTGCATGTTTACGAGATATCCAATCATATCTCGCATTTCAATGGGTCAGAGAAGGCTTGCAATGATTGGTAGACTGAAATGAGTGACTCAGCACGTTATCGGGACTTGCAAAGTGGGTCTATCGTTATCTTATCAAGGAGAGCGCGTCGCAAAGTGATGAAAGCTTTAGGTTAGCTAATTTTAGCCCACCTACAAGCCTTTCGACTACCTAGGTTATGTTGGCATCCTGATCTAAGGTCGGAGACTTTCTTGATCTGAAGGCCGTGAGTTAGAGATAGTCTTTCTCAATCAGTTTCCAAAGGGATCTGGACCTTCTGGACTTTTGCGACATGGTGAGTGATTTGTCCCGTGTGGATGGGTACAAATCAATTTCAACTATCACATGTTTGCGACTGCACGGATGTCTCAAGACTAAAATGAATTAATCTATGAATGTAGCACCGATTAAATAACAATGACGGTTTGGAATCAATCGTCTGAGATCTTTTCCCGCTCAAAGCAGCTAAGGCGTAGCTTTCTAATATCTACCGTTGGGCTCGAAACGCGGAAACCAAATGGTTCATAATCCAGATTCACCCTACCCAACCAAAGACTCAATCTCCCTTTATCTCCCTCCTTGTGTATATTGTTATCGGCGGCTATCTCATCTAGGTTCCAAGGTCGATCAAGATTGAAGTTGCATTGGAAGATTGAACTTCTCTTGCGTTCAAGAGCTGTCCCTTCGGATGTGACACTGGCAAATGGGTAGTCAGGATGGATCGGGTTTGTGAAAAGACCTAAAGAAACGCAGTCGCTGTAAAACGTATGCCAAACAATAGTCCGTTTCAGAAGCTTGGTGAATAAGTCGGTAGCGAGATTTAGGTCAGGTTCTCCGTCGAATACAACGGACCAAGATCCTGGAGGCATCCCTGCCTTTACAACCTCTAATCCATGAACAACCCAGTTGGCGAAGTAGGAATCCTGATCTGGTCCATCTATCTCGTCTATGGAGTAGACTTCTCCGGCTTCTGGCTCGCTTCGTTCAAAGTACATGTTGATCAGCCTGTAGGCTGTTGGTCTCCCGGAACTCATCACGAGATTGTTCCAGACATCAACGCGTTGTTCAAGGTGCAGCTTTGGGTTCTCCTTGCAAAAGGGTATCATCCCAATTGCGTGGGATTCGGGAAACCCAACTGAGATCTTATCTTCGTTTAGTACCAGCTTGTGTAAATATCCGCGTTGAGTTGATGATAAACGTTTGAGAAATCTAATAGCGACAGCGGTCGCCGAGAACCAGTACTTTCGGCGATATCTGTACCTCGGCCCCTTGTACCTCACATCCGAGAATCCTGAGTCATTGTCTTGGACTCGATGCCAGTTACCCAAGCTTTCCAAGAAGCGGTGTCGCTGTAGGCGCTCTGCGGCTTCTCTGAGACAGAAGAGGGAGGGGATGTCCCAATGATCGAACAACATGTCGAAAAGCTGCTCTGGTGAGGATGAGTCGGTCCACCCTGGCAAAACTTCATTGATAGCTTCCGCGATATCGGCTGCGTTCTTTATATTGATTTGGCGGAGGATACAAACGATGGCACGTTGGAATCCAACAGTACTATCGTTCCAACTCAAATCTGCTCCAGTGAGGCATGCTTGGTTGTCGAACTCTGTAATAGCCTCGAATTCCTCTTCGGGGAATTGAGGGTATTGGTCGGATCGGAGGTAGCCGTTGATCTGTTGTTTGATTTCGTGTGCGTATTGTGGAGCTACTTCCTCGACCTGGTCAAACATTTCAGGAGTGACACAACGCCTCATTCGTAGAAGAAGCTCAGATAGCAACACCGTATGAAACCGAATGAGGTTACTGTGGATTGCCGCCTGCTGCTGAAGGTCTTTGCGAAAAAGGGTCGAGAATGTGATGGAATTGAGCTGGAACGGGAATGATTTTGTTTCCTCTGCAACAGATCGGCAAACATAGCGTAGGGATATGCTTATCGGCTGGCGATCAGCCTGGACCAGTTTATCGGAGTCGCCATCGTAGACATAACCACCATCGACTTTGAAGTATTCATGGTAGATTTGCTGACGCAGCTCCAACGGAAGACCCAGGAAGGTAGCTTTGGGCGTTTGAGCCACTGAAGAATGCTCCATAACCATCTTTCGAGGGGACGAATGGATTTCGTGACGATACTGAATGCGCAGGGTAAAGGGCGAGTATCGGTAATAGACAGGTTGGAAGCTTGGTCTTTGAATGAGGGAAGTGGGGATACGAGGGGCAGTGGCTACTAATTTATAGGCTACAACGAGACTACTCACAACTGATGACTCATACTGCCACAAAACGTAATGAGACACAAACTTCAAGCCCCTCGCATTGAGTCAGAACTTTGTCGCGCCAACCAGCATTTACATCACAAGGTGGGACGACAAGAGTGAATTCATGGAAGTATCATTAATAACTGCGATAAGGTTGTCGGTAGTTAAAAGAGGCTTTAGCCTCCAGCGCACAAAGGTAAAGAACACCAATAAACACATACAGGCAAGATACTCATTGCCCTCACTGTTGCCTAGGATCTTGGTTTTGGCTGAAAAGTTAGAATCCCGATGACTGACTCCAGAGGTGTATAAATAAGTGGCTGAGGATTAAGTCAGTATCTGTAACTGGACAGGAATAAGGATTGGATTGGCCTACCTGCTGCTCCTCCGTAAGGATGATCAGGCTCAAAGCACACAGAACATACACAAGGTAAGATGCCCGATGGAAGCAAGTCTGTCAACTCAAGTTAACACTCTCAAGATGACTTCCACTGCGACTTATACTGTTAGTATTGTTTAAATAAGTGGGAGTGGTGGAAAAGGACTTACCCATACGACAGCTGATTGGCCAGCGGCCTGTGCCGCCTCCTCACTTCTCGACGTACTAGGGATAGGTGAGCCAATATACCTGAAACCATCATTAAGTAAATACTTACTCCTACACCATGCGACATCGCCAACCTGCCTCGGAATCGTTGGCAAGGGCTCAGGAGCTATAGGAGCTACGAAAGGCTCCGTAAGGAGATCCTAGAAGTCTGTGTCGAGGTTTCAGTCCTCGCGACTAATAATTAAGGACTATTAGTAATGTTAAATCATAGATAATAAGACACTTACGCCTCGTCTACTTTGCATACGATGTCTATATCCATAGGTGCGGGCATCTTGGACACCAGAAGGATGTTCCCCGAGACAAGAGAAACGTGCTGCTAGACAACGAGACGATGGCGATCAACGAAGCGAGGCAACTATTGCGGTATTAGGATATCTGTTGCAAACTCTCAACGGGGTTAACTTACAACCCGGCTTGGGCACATGACGTGGTGGACTTGTGGGAGAGGATAAACTCTAGGTATCCCTGCTGAAAGAAGAAGTGTCAGACCAATTATTTCCAGTGTAGACACGTAAGAGGGAGTAGTAACGTACATGATGAGTCAAGCGGCCAGTGATGACTGTGCTGTTCGAAGAGTTGTGAGCTGAACCGTTCCGACTATTAGATCGTGGGTATAGGCGGTGGAATGAGTGGTTTGACGTACAGGGAAAAGTTAAATGGGCTGGTGGCGTTGGGCGGAAAAGTTTGTCTGTCTGGTGGGATCAGTACCAATCTCAAGACTTCAGGAACTGAAGTGGAAATGGATAAGAGTCAAGGCTTACTGGAGATTCGGTCGTATTCAGGACTAGGTTTTCAGTCAAATAAAGCTTCTGCTTAACATCGTCAGTATCTTCATTTACCAAGAGGAATGCAAGAGAACGAGAGGCATGTTGGTGACTGAGGGGACTGGCCATAGCTGGAATGGCGAGAAGAGTTGCATCGCAGAAGGGAGGGACAGCGTCCATGAAGCTACAGGAACCAATGGGCAGGATAGGTAAGAGTGAGGAAAGAGGAGCTACGAGCTACATGTAATCGAGAAGGAGAGGAACCGAGAGCCAAGACCCGAGTAAAGGATATAAGGGACACTCTGGAAGGAAAGGACGGGGGACGGGAACGAAAGGAAAACAGACGAGAGAACAGAAATACTTACCATTGAGCCACAAAGGTTTTGAACACAAAGACTCTGCTAAAAGCATAGAGAGTGCCGCAACTGGCGCGAAGCAAGCGAGTTGCGGCATTGCCAAGGTAGGATACACTTGGCGTAGCGATGATGAGGTGTACCTCTCATAGAGAAGATGCCTCGTTGGGAAGATATCCGGCAGGGAATGGCTGTATCCTGGAAGAAGGGTAGAATGCATGTGGCTGCGCTATGGGCTTCATGTAGGTATAGGGAGGGAGAAGGAGGAGGAAGAGAGGAGGAGAGTAAAGAGGAGGAGTAAAGGAGGATTACTATGGTGATCTGTTACGCAAGTCTGCTGGGACACCAAACAATGCAGTGGGGACTGCCCTTCGAGTCGTAGAGGGGCCTTGAGCGCTATCCAGCAGTGTGATACCAGTGGCATACAAGGCCGGTGTCCGCCCTGGCAGGGTTGACTGTGGGGAGTTAGAAGTGGATGTCCGCTCCTCACGGGGCGAGATGAAACTGGGGTCGAAATCGAAAGTGGTAGACTTCTTTCTCACATTATCAAACTGCTCGATGTCGAAGTATGTGATGGCCCAATCGGCCGCGACTCTTCCATCGAGAGTGAGCAGTGTAGAGAAGCTGTTGTGTTGAAGTTTTCGGAATAAAAACTTTCGCTTTTCCTCGAGGAGTGGACATTCGACGAAGAGGTGAAAGGGGGTTTCTCGAGATTCGTTGCAACGGCAGTATGGAGCATCGCCTAGCTTGATCCTGAAGAGATGGTACTTGAGACCAATAAACTCTGTTCTGCATTGGAACAGCATGGTACTCTGGGCCCGGGTCAAACCCTTGTAGTAGCGAAGGCTTTGTTTCCCCCATTCCTCCCTCAAGGCAACTGGGAGTCTCAACTGCGACCGAGTCTTTCCAGTTGCGAGTTGAGTGTTCTCGCGATCTTCAATGTACCCCTGCCATAAGTCCTGACAGTCTTGGGCTGCCAGCCACTTGATATGGGATCCCACTATCTTGCCACGCCCCTTCCGATCTGCAAAGCGATCTGCTATGGTCTGCGCATAGGAAGGATCATCCGACTCCTGAGACACCAGGATCTGATAGTCCAAGGCGCCTTCCAGCGCCTTTCCTGCCTCATCGTCCAAGATCTTGATTGGGTTCTGGATCCTAGCCTTTGAGGAAGCATCACTGCAAGACAGGTACCTCCATCGCGGATCGTGGGACGTAAAGCTCATAGCACGTTGTAACGTCGCCTGTGAGTGCAAGGTAGTCCACATGCTCTCGATGAACAGCTCCTTCTCGACCAAGGTACTAGCAACGTAACCAAAGGCGCCGGAGACGAAACGAAGGCATTTAGATTGTAGGGACTGAAGTCGGCCAATCACCTTCTTGTGGAGGCCAAAATGCAGGGGCGGGGTGACTCCCTCGCTCTGCTTGATGAACCAAGCTCCACAAGCGTAGGTGATGACAGGACGAATCAGCGTCAAGTAGTATTGACGAATTGCGTACATGTCAGGGCCCCATCTACTCCCCGAGATCCGCATCATGTAACCCAGTCTCTGTCTGCACTTGTTGATGATCTCGGTTACATGAAGGTCAAAGGTCATCTGAGAATCCACCAACACACCAAGGATTATCATCTTCTCCTGGACCTTCTCGACGAAACCATCGATCTTGGGCCTCACCTGGTTGTGGGTCGGCTCTCGAACGGTTGGTGGTCTCATGTGCATGACATGGTACTTGTGAGCACCAAACGCGATGAACAGCTCCTTGGCGATGGGCATCATCTGCTCATGGAGGATTTCAAGTCCTCGGCAGTTGATGACGTAGCTGCGAGAGACGGCGATGTAGTAGACGTCATCCACGAAAGAGAACTGGTATAGGCGGACCGTCTCCTTCTTGCCGTCGACGTAGATGAGTCGGGGAGGGAACGTTCGTTCCACGAGAGGGGAAACAAAGAAGTAGAAGAGGACAGCAGAGAGGGGCGAGCCTTGGGGAATTCCTGTGTTCATTTCGAAAGGATCAGAGATGATACCCGGCAAACGCATAGTGGCATCTCGTAGTGAAAGCACAAGCCCGATGATGTCAACAAACCATCTGGGGAAGCCTTTGTCGTACAAGGTTTGCAAAAGCCTCTGGCGAAAGACGTTATCGTAGGCGCTGCTCATGTCCAGACCGAGAATCGTGACAACGTCATCGCTGTCAGAGCACCAAGTGCTGAAGATGATACGAAAAAGATACTGCAGGGCCTCCGTTGTTGTCTTGTTACCGAACTGTGTTGCAGGAAGGAGATGTGGATTTTCCTTCAAGGCATCAGTCATCATGTCGGCGAGGATCTTTTCGTAAAGCTTGCCGACGGTTGAGAGTAACGAAATGGGCCTGTAAGACTCGGGCTTATCGGGCTCCTTGCCAGCCTTCAGTAGCATGACGATGATACTGTCCTTGAAGTTTGCGGGGTGAAGTGATAGGTTGAGGCAGGCCCTGAATCCAAGCACAAAGTAAGGCAGCAGAAGCTCCATGCCGAGCTTGATTGCTTCGTTGGGAACCTTGTCCGGTCCTGGGGCTTTGTTGTTCTTGAGATTCTTGATGATTGTCCGGAGCTTCTCGGCATCGATATCCCGGGACATATTGATGTCCTCTCGCTGGGGGTCGTGCCTTGGACCAGGATCGTCCAAGATCCTCTTTGGCTCAGGATTGTTGTTGTTGCGGAACTTGAACTTCTTGATCATCTCAATCTTCTGCTCATCCGAGACCGCAAGTTGCGTTTCATTGACCGTTCCACTGTCGTCCTTGTACTTGAGTGTTGGAGTTTGAGCGAACTGAAGTGGTTGAGATCTGCCCCTGGCCAACCTGAACACGTTGAATAGCTCCCTCGCGGAGGGACGTCGAGTCTTGTCGCGGTCGGACGCGTCCCACATCTCAGTGTTCAACTTATCGAGGTCGCGTTCGAGAAAGGATACTCTCCGCATTGTCTTAGGCGTCTGATCCTTCTTCTTGAGAGCGTCCAACTCTGCAAGTCGTTTTCTCAACTTGGATGCCAGCTGCTTGACTCGCTGAACTTGAGGTCTGAGGCCACAGGACCTCCTGGGCACGTTCTCCATCATAGTAACGTGTAGGGCATCTATGATCTTGCCAAAAAAGTCAACAACCTGGTCTTCGTTGTCGAGCGGGCTATCGAGGGGTGGAAGCCGGGGCTTGAGATGATGCTGGAACTTGGCAGGAGTTATCTTGTGCCAGCAGGGTATAGTCTTAACATCTGTCTTGACCGTTCGCTTGACCGATGTTTCAATGACACGATGGTCACTAAGGAACCCTGGCACTTGGAGTACTTCGCAGTACCCGACCGACTCGCTGACCGACCCCTTGGCAAAGGTCAAATCGATAGTCGAGCTGCGCTTCGTTTCATCGCCGGAGTTGGAGTAGGTGATGGCGCCTTCCTTGGTCTTCAGTATGTAGTTGCGTGCCTTGACGCCTTCGGCAAACTTGTTGCCCGACGTGCTCGTCTCCGTCTTTCGACCGCCGTTCCAGTCCTTGTGATGGTAGTTGAAGTCCCCAAGAAGAATGCTGTGACCTGCATACGAGTCCAGGTAGGAGAGTAAACGGTCGACGTTGAGTCTGTTGACGTGGTTATAAACGTTGTGAATGGCCAGAGGCTCCGTAGCAGTAGCAATCTCAAGGGTAGCAAGCAGTTCCCTGTTCGCACCTTTGCAGGTCTTGACTCTCCACGAAGTAGTCGGTATGGAGTTGTGTACATAGAAGCCGACGCTGTGCATCTTGGGTGCAGCTTTGAACTGAAAGCTCTTGTCGGAGAGGCTATTGACTCCAGTGAAAAGACTTTTCTGAACAGAAGAGAATGCTTTCTTGGCGGATACAAGTGGCGCTGGAGCATCTGAGCAGGACGCCAAAGACTCTGTGACTTTGTTCTGTACAGTCGTGAGCGTGTTGGAGACGCATAACAGGACAGACTTGGCTATATCCGCGGTATCTTCGTTCGCAAAGGTGATCTCGCGGAGGCTGGACAGGGCATCGTGTGAGAAGGTAAAAGTGTGATTTGCCTGCCGAGTTGTGGTTGACGTAGGGCGCAGCCAAGGTTGGCTCACGTTGATGGCGACCTCGGCACGCTCGAGGGCTTCGAGGCATTTATCAATGATCCTAGCCCACTTTTTATGTTGGGCGTCAGGGTCGTAGTCCCCTTCAGTGAACTGGCCGTCAGAAAGGTACCAGACATCATATCCAGGGATACCATGGAAGGCCTGTTTGTAACAGAGGTCCTGTACCGCAATGACATGGGGGAGGGGGCGGGGAGACTCTCCATATAGTCGCCTGTTGATCTCGGTGCAGAGGGCTTCCACTCTCGTGTCGCATTTCTTGAGATTGGCTTGCCATATAAGGAGTCTGTCGGGCGTGGTATTGTCAGGATGGTCGTGGCAGGAGCCTTGATCGAGAAATTGAACACAGCGTTCGTCATTCAATAACTCGCGGTAGTCCTCGTGTGGACTGTCTTGGCAATCGTCATCGTCCAAGGACATCTCGACATCCGCCGACGGAGGAATGATGGGTAGGGTAGAAGCGTTCATACCGAACGAACTGGTGCTTTCGGAGACTGCAAGTTCAAAGTACACGAGTACTGTGAGCAAGGAGAGTTTCAACCCAGGGTATGGGTAGACATACCTATACGGCGCACAAGAGAATGAAGGAGGATGAGGGTATCTCGAGGGCTGTTGTGCAAGACGGACGACGGGTCAGTATAAAAGCGATGATGGGACGAAAGAGTAGTGATAATGAAAGCAGAAGCTCACCTGGCACAACGTCACCCTCAGTTTTACATCCCAGAATCTTGGACTTGACTATCTCTTTCAATCTACCTATCACTCTTTCTTCAACCATCATCATGACTCCCCGTCGTCCTTCATCTTCCAACAGCCAGGCGGACGCTCGTCCTGTTAGCTCTGGTCAGATGTCTTTGGACTCATATCTGGAGACGGGCACGGGACCCAAGCCGCCTCGACCAGAGACACTGCGCTCTGGTCTATCGCTCTCTCAGCATGCCCGCACCGTTAAGGGGATGACAGCCCGTGGCACTGAGGCCATTCATAGCCCTGCTACGTACGTAGGTCGATGAGGCTCAAGTGACTAACTCGTCTAACGAACCTAGTCCCGAAACGTGGACAAGGGTATTGGTCTTGGCGGGCGGGGCTCCACGTGTGGTAAACCAATCATTACCCAAGTTGCATTCCCAGAGTTGATCAGGTCTCGCTACCTGAGTCTGGTTTAGTGCATCCAGTGTCCAGCTCAGGAAAACACCAATGATAAACTACTCCGTACTTGAAGTGCCAAAACCATAAAGTCTAAAGTTAGGGAATCTAAAATCAACGCAAAGAGTCTATGCTAGATTCACCTCAGCCTTTTTTTCAATTAGGTAAGACGTTTCAAATCTTTCTTTCCCATAGCCAGCCAGCCAGCCTCAATTGGCTCTGCGAAGCTGTGACGTAATCCGTAAGATTATAGTCTACAGATACCATGGTAATGGGTTTATTCGCGCATCATCATCACAGCAACACCGACTTTTTAACCTCTCCAGGATTTTTAACTCTCATCATCTTCTGCACGATTCTCCCAATTGTGTACCAATATGTCGTCCACCCAAAAGCCCACCATCCTCCTCGTTCACGGCGCCTGGCATGGTTCCTGGGCCTGGAAATACCAAACCCCGGAGCTGGAGTCCTTGGGATATGCCACTCAAAACCTAGATCTCCCTTCAGTATCCGGTATACCAGGTAAAACACAATTGGACGACGCAGCGCACGTGCGAAGTGTCCTGGAACCACTCTTAGCGGAAGGCAAGCAAGTCGTCGTGCTGGCCCATTCGTATGGCGGACCAATTGGTTGCGGGGCCATCACCGGACTGTCTATCACCGAGCGCGCCGAGAACAACCTATCTGGTGGAGTTTTGGGATTCACCGTTCTCTGCGGGTACATCTTCCCTGGAGGTATGGATCAAGGCGCTGTTATTCGCAGCTTAGGCGGTCTTCCTTATGTTAATTGGGATACCCCATCCCCCGGACTCTTTGTCGCCAAAGACCCTGGGAGTCTGTTTTACCGACCCGACGTTTCAGAAGAGCAGGCAGAATGGGCACTGTCACAGTTGCAGCCGCAGAGTATGGCTGCGAATATGGGCATTGTTCCTCCTCAAGCGTGGCAGGATGACCCATACAAAGGTCGCCTGGCGTACATCAAGGCAACAGAAGATGCCGTCATTCCCCTTTCCGACCAAGAGAGCATGATTGCTGCAGGCGGAGGGAGTGAAGCTTGGAAGACTCGCGTGTTGGAGGGATCTGGGCATAGTCCGCAAATTTCTCGACCCAGGGAGGTTGCCCAGGCAGTTGACAGTCTGATTCAAGACTTCCAAAGTCACAATTAAAGTGAGCAGAGAGCCGGTTACTATGTTAGAGAATATAGATGATT
>JABEEO010000098.1:0-39520 GCA_013364945.1 Fusarium tupiense
GCAAACAACACATCTAGTTCACCAGAAAATAGCGTAATATCACCGGATTTTTGGAGATCTGCCAAGAGCTGGCAATTTGGCTTCCTGATAACGTTTGTGGTGTTGATGATAAGGACTTGACAGCCCTTGCCTGACGTGGCGCGGTGTCGCATGACTGTAGCCACGCAACTTGAGTGGAAAGCTGTAAAGAACCAGGATTAAATGCTCAGAGTTTCTCTGCTACCATTTCGACATTTTAAAACACACCGTGAATACTACTGACGATTTGTTCGGGCTGATAGGCTGTGATATAGCTAGCTTCATTCCTCGTGAATGGGTCAGAACCGAGTTCCGTCAGTTTGATCTATCTAACCATGACCATGATTCCAGAGACACTTGGAGAAGGGAGGATTTTCTGATATCACAAAACCTGGATGACTTGGTGACAAAACGAGATGAGATCCAAACCCTACTATTCCCCGTGCCGAGGGCAAGCTTTAGATGTTCAGACCTGTGGCTGAGAATTATGATCACCACACAAAACGTAGGCGCCAGCGAGGAGGAACACGCCCCAGAGGCCCATATGACGATTGCAATGAATGAACAATGGCCATGGCTAAGAGGGCTCTTGAGCCAAAGTCTCTTCAGTACACTAAAGTTAAATAATAGGTAAATTCACTTAGATTTTGGCCCAACGAAGTCACTTAAGTGGTCCATTTTACTTTTCATACCTTATATAAGGCAGTCTTAAATCACTGCATCACCACCTTCGACCTCCCAAGCTTTCACCGACATCACCTCTCAGCTTCTCTCTTTCCTTTCTATACTCTCAGCCGCCCTCAATACTGTCAGCCCTTCCTACCGAATCAGACCATGACCCACAGTAGCTCCTTCGGGGAGATCCTCGCACCTGGAGACGCAGCCCAGTTAATCAACCTTGGCCTCGTCAATCTTCCCAACCCGCCTAATGGCTGTATCCAAATACACAAGCGCCGACTCAATCGCACAAGCGATGTAGAGAACAAGCACATTCCTCTCGACGTCAATTTCGGATCGCGCCCGGATGCTTTTGCGACTATCCCGGAGATGCTCATCTCCAAAGCTACTATTGAGTATGTCGGGTTTAACAGCGACAAAGCCACCGAGATCTGGAGCGGCTGGGTTAACTGGCCACCGGGCTTCATCATTCGCGAGACTGACCCCAGCGGTTCGACCACTCTTGAGGTCTCGTTCCTTGACTGGATGGAGCGTCATACTGGGAATCCTTGTACAGATGATATCTGGGAGGACGATAACTCGGCCTGGTTCCGCTACATGGAGCAGTGCGGTATAGCAACTGAGCTCCAGCAGAGTATCATGGACCCTCGTTTCAAGGACATGCGGTTAACCGGCACCTGCATCGGCTGGCTTCGGAATACCATGGAAATGCGTTACGAGGGGCTCGCGGAGGTGCAACGAGCTTCTGCTGAGCGTGAGAAAGCCCTTGGGACTCAGGGGACTTCTACACGGCCCCAAAGACCAAAGTAAGATTAGTCAAAGCTTTGGGTGAGTTTATCCTAAACTACCCTAAATTATGATGATACCATCCACTTCTTTGACTACGTCAGACTATAGTCTGAAACCTTCTGTCCCCCTTCGGACGAAACGCAACATACTAACACCGAACGTAGTGGATTAGCGTCCAGAGAGACAGACACACTCGCACGTTCATCAAGCATTCCAGGATACACCATGCTCTACAAAGCGGTAGATCAAGCACGAATCAACGGCCTCTTTGATCATCAGGGCTCTATCAACGGAATCGGGTCCCTTCTATCTCCTACCGACTTTAGCAGAACCAAAAACATGTACTGCTTCACGCCCGACTACAGTCTGGCCAGGAAACAAGCTGCGTGGATAAAACGACGAGGGCCACCCGCGGTTATAGTGCAGATTGCAGTCCAAGATAGCGCAATCACATCCATGGACCCCGATGATATACAATGCGCTTTCTGGCCGAATTCGAATTGGCGGGAGCTCGTTTGGCATTCCCGCACAAAAAGAAGGTTTCCCAATGAGCTTAAGAAGTATAATGACGCCATCCTCATCATCGGAACAATCGCCAATAGACCTAATGTATACTATGAGCAAAGGTCACCTACAGATCTCACTACTGAGGCTTGTGTTGTCCGAGTCCGAGGACCTAACAAGGGCGGGGACCGAGCAGCAGTGCAGTATGTGTTCTCACCTGAAGGCGAGGGGGAGACTTTCCTTGAGGATCAAGCGAGAAATACGATGAAGATTTTTCATTTCGGGACACCTGAGCTGGAGAGTTGGGCCAAGGAAAATAGCAGGTTCGATTGGGGGGTTTGAATACAATTGCCCACGGAGCAAGAAGGCTTCTGATCCTAAACTTAGGGCCTAAGTATGAGTAGATACTCTAAAGATCACTAAACGTATCCTAAGTTAAGCCAAGCTTACCCAAGATCCCACGTCATCGCCCTCACTTCTCATGATCAGTACTGACAGTAACATCCTTCCACTCATTCAGCAGCTCCAGCGTCTCCTCACACTTGCTCCTAACATAAACATCCGCATCACTCCCCAGCACAATCCGAACCGGGACATCCTTCCCCTCTCCAACCCCCGTCCCCGTCAGAATCTCAACAATAACCTTGGTACCCTTCTTAACATCCCCTATCTGATTGTTATCCGTCTTCTCCAGAGCCTTTCTCGTTTTTCCCGTGGGCGTGTTCTCATCTTCATAAACATCCAGACGCTTCTTCGTAACTGCCCTGACACCAGGGTTCAAGAAGCTGGTACGGAAATAACCTGGCTCAACAACTGTAGCGACAATGTTAAAGGGCTCAAGCTCGTAGCGGAGGGACTCGGCGAGCGAGGACACGCAGGTCTTCACCATGCAGTAGACAGAGTATGTCGCGCCACCTCTCCATGAAGCGATACTTCCAAAGGTCGCAATCGTACCGCGTTTCCCATTCTGGCCGATACTCTGCTCTCGCATACCAGGTAGAAAAGCCTTGATGGTGTTGAAGATCCCAAAGACATTGGTGTTAAAGCTATCATACAGCTCCTGCTGCGAAACTTCCTCTACGGCGCCGTCGAGGATGTATCCCGCTGCGTTGATGAGATAGTCGACGCGGCCGTGCTTGGAAAATACTTCTTTGGCAATGGCTTCAAGGTCCGAGAGGGGAGATGTCACGTCGAATGCGAGCGTGTGTGCACCTGCGTCGGCGAGGTCTTGGACGCGTGATGTGCTGCGTGCTGTGGCGATGACGGTGTGCCCGAGGTTAAGGGCGTGAAGAGCGATATCATGGCCAAAGCCTGAGGACGCGGCTGTGATGAACCAGACTGGGGAAGACATTTTGATGATGTGAGATTGTTTGTGTAAGTGGCTTGAGTGTAGTGAAGTTTGTAAGACAAGTGATGATTGTTGTTGAATCCATCCTCAAACGAAAGTCCAACGCCTTTATATACCTTTTCAGCCTCAAATGTCTCCTTCAATCCCTTCGATGACATTATCTCCGACCCAAAGTCCTCAACGCCATCATACTATCACCGATTGCCCATCTCCTAACTATCGCCGATTGTTAGCGTCCACATTTCGGCGTTAACAGCCCATTCAACCACTAAAAGCCCATCCCCACATCCCGTGTGGCGCTATGGCTTGCAGCTTGCACTTAATCGCTTTTTCGGAAAAGAGCAAGCAGCCAGCCCATTCCAATACAACCAATTGCATCACTGGGGGCTGCCGAAGCAAGACTTTCGGCGATAGCTTCACGTGGAATGACGAAAGAGCAATGTTCAAGTTGTGTTAATACACTAAGAATGCCATATCATACCAATCTACATAGATCATGCAATGCCCCAAACGCCGCAGCCGTAACTCCGGGCTCATAAACAATCAAGCACGCACCCATCCAAGGCCATCAAGGCAATCTCAATCTCAATCTCAATCTGCACACATAGGTTTAACCCTCCTCATATCAATTGCTCATCGCAAGGTATAGCCTCTGCTGTCCTGTCGACGATGAGCAGCTCCGCCTCCCGTACCAATGGTAATTCGTCGCGGCGCACTGCCCGCCATGCCACCCTGTGGGCTTGATCCAGGACCTTCCATTCGAGTGACTGGGGTGTTCATGTTCATGCGTCTAGCTTGACCAGGTGTCAGAGCCATGTCTATCTTGAAGTCGTTTGGGGAGCACGCCATCGGGGGGCTTCGTCTCCTCTCAGCACTACCTCGGCGGAGTCGAGAGATACCGTTGGTGCTGCTAGCGAGGGCCGCAGGCAGACTAGGCCTGGATCCCGTTCGCTCGGGCAGCGATCCCATTGACGATACTCGCTTGGTGCTGGATGCTGTTGTACCAGCCATGATGCTCGCTCTACGAGCCTTCTCCTTCATGGCGGTTCGGAGGGCGGTCTGAAGCTTTCGAGCATCGATACTACTCGTCTCGGAGTCAGATCCAGATCCGGGAGGGTTGTTCTCATCATGTATCGTGGGAAGTCGTCTAATCGCTCTAGGAATACCGAGCCCCGATGGCGATGGTGAGAAATTGCCACTCTTAGTGACATCCAGAGATCGCAGGGGTGGTGTTCGCTGAATATCGGGTGAGGCTTCGAGCTTGAGGGTCATGGTGGGTGCTTTGGGTGATCCATCAGCAAGGGAATGTCTAGGTCCCTTGGACAGGAAACCGGCCTGGAACCTGCTAGGCTTCGCACCCAGGCTGCTGGCCTCGGGGATCTCAAGACTGGGGCTCGACTCTTCGACAGTTGATGTCTCGGGCTCGAGGTATGAAGGCATGATAGGTGCGACGATTGGCTTCTCAGGCGAGGGAATCGCAGGGGAAGAATTGTACTTTTGAGGAGTCTTCGAAAAGTCCTCCAATGTGCCCTCCTCCGTCTCATCATCCCTCCATCGGACTCCACCCTTCTTCTTAGCCTTCACTGGCGTGAAGCTGACGCCCTTCTTGGAGGCTCCCAACACCTTACGTCTTCGTGGGGATCCCTTCATGGGGCTGACAGGAGCGTGGTCGCTATGCGCGGGCATAAAGTTAGGAGCCGAAACAGGCTTGATGTGCATAGCAATAGCCTTCTTGCGCTTGGGTGTGCCTCGCTTGCTGGGCGAGAAGACTTCGACGACGGGCATGGAGCCATCAGGCTTGACGACCTGACCAGCAGCTGTGAAGCCGGTTTGGAGGAGACGGTTAATCATCTCCTTCGCATGAGCTACGGCATCTTCCTCACCCATGCCGAGCGTATCGGAAAGTGATGCGAGAATGTCGAATTGCGCAGTGAGGAGCATCTGGATCATGGCAGCATCACCAGCCTTGTCCTGCTCCAAGACTTCCCTGTAAGCTTCGCGGTTGAAGTTGGCCTTGATCAGCTCAGCTTCACGGGTCAAGTTGTCGGCTTCTCCGTTGTCGGCACCCTCGGTACCTTGGAGTTGTTGCAAGCTGTGCGACAGGGCTGTGTCGATAGCCCGGTCCCATGCAGACTTCTCCAGCTTCTGGTGGATATGGTGTCGGCTGTTCTCCAACTCAACGAGGATGCCCCGGGCCGTCTTTCGGATGGCGACGAGGTTCTCAGGCATGGCATCTTCATCGCCTCGTTCATCGCAGACCGTGTCGAAGGCAGCAATCCATCCGGACAGCATACCGATGCGACGCTCGAAGGCCTTGAGACGCTTCATGTTGGCGATACGCTCTTGACGCTCAGGAGCAGAGTTCTCGTAGGCAATGCGCAATCGCTGAATTCCTTCGCGAGCCATGGCATCCCGCTTGTCACATTGCTTTCGGAACTTGGCAAAAAACATGGCCTCTGCATCTTTCTGCTGGGCCTTGAGCTCGTTGATCAAGGCCATCTGTTCGTCGATCTTAACCAAGAAGTCTTTGACGTGGCGGTTGACGTTGAAGACGTTGCGCGTCACCTTGGTCTGGATGTTCTTGGCCCGGTTGGCGTATCGGAGGGTGTTCTGTGTCTCGTCGAAATGGGCGCTCGATGGTGATACACAGACAATCATGACAGTCTTGCAGTTACCGCCGAGGGAGAACTTGAGCAGTCGGGTAAGCTTGCTGTTTCGGTAGGGAACGTGCTGCTTCTGTCGACGGTCGCAGAGGGCGTTGATGCAGCCTCCAAGGGCGAGGAGAGATTTGTTGATGTTGGCACCTTCAGTGAGACGCTCGCCTCGGTTCTTGGTGACGGATGCTCGTTCGGAACCAGCAAGATCGATAATGCTAAGGGTGGCCATGGTGTGAGGTTCGCTGGCACCGGCTGATCGGTCCTTTTGAGCGATGTTGATCTGAAGAACGGCGTGTGATCGGGAAGAAGTAGCGTTGGCCTCGGTAGGCGAAACTGTGCGGTATTCGTTTCCTTGGACAATTATATCCATAACCTCCTGGACATCCTTGGGGTGATGACTCGTCAATCCAGACACAGTAACAGCCTGATTACTGTCCTCCCTGAGCATCAATCCAGCCTTGCTCCCACCAGGAACTAATAAATCACGAATTGTCTCGTTGTAAATCTCAAGGTAGCTCAGACTCAGCTCGGTCGCCTTGTCTTGGCTGCGCTCCTCAATCTTCTCGAACAGTTCCTGCATGGTCATGAAGATAATACCGGGATGCTGTGATGTACCAGTAATAGTATGTGTCTTTCCGCAACCTGTAGCGCCGTAGGCGAAGACTGTCGCATTGTAGCCATCGAGTACGCTGTCGAGGAGGGTTCGAGTAGTGCCTTCATAGACATCGGACTGTGTTGTATTTTCGTCGAAGACGCGGTCGAAAGCAAAAACTTGGTCTTTGACCCTTTTCGATGAGGGTAGGACCGAGCGGGAGAACTTCTGTACGGGGCTGTCCTCGGGAGGATCAAAGACTCTGTCTTGGGTCAGCGTTTGCGTTTGTCGTAGCGGGGACGATGCGCGTACAAACAACGATCATCGACAACCTTGATAACGTTTCGAATGCCGCGTTGGTGCAGCTTTGGCGTAGGCGCAGCGGCGAGGGAGCCATCGCCGAGGAAAAGGGTTCCGTCGTCGTTCTTTTGTCTGTCACGCCGTCAACAAAAAGACTCCACAATGTTGGCGAGTTGCTTACAGTTGTGCAGCCTCTCGAATCGTAAAAGGTCGAACTCGAACTGTAATAACGGTCAGCTCCCGCACGGCACTCGACGAGCGCACGTCATACCGGCAACAGTAATGGAATTCTGCCCAGCAGCAGCTGATGCGCCCATGATAGCCATGGTATCCTTATTCACTCGATTCTCGGCGTTGGTGCAGTCCCAAGCTCTTCCACCGGAGTATCAATCGACAGTGAAGCCGTTAAGAGTAAACAAAGTTAAAAAAGAAAGGCACGCTCGATGCAGAGCAGATGATCATAGAAACAATGTTCGAAAATGAACTCGAACAAGAAAAGAAAAAATAAAAACCAAAGGCAAATAGCTCTGTGTACCTGTTGTCGTTAGTTAGTAGCAGTAGTAGACTACGAGCCGGGCGGTAGTTGTAGAGAAATTAATTCAGAGCTGTCGAGCACGGTTGTAGGTGACGTCTGGTTTGTTTTTCGACCTTTTTCGGACGTGTTGCTGTGGTGACGCCTTAGCTCCGTTTTTATCAGGGGTTCTCTAAGTGGCATTCATGCGGGTGTTTTTTGGCCCCTGGAGGTGAGGCTGAAGAAGCTATTAAACAATGGGATTTGAGTCATGTTATGTAGACATTTGCCAGGTGTTGATGGCTCATTTGTGGCTTTATTGTTGTTGACTCAAAGCTCGAGATGTTGGCAGACCCATGGTAATAGTGGCTAGTCGTATACTGCCTTACCCTGCATCATGCTACTTTTATCATTAATTGCACACAATACGAGGTGGTTCACATTGAGATTCTTTCTAGTCAATACGATGAGAACTACTTGAATTTTGTGCACTGTTGGAGATATGTCCATCACCATTTTCCCTACTCTAACTGTTGTGAACCAACATTGCGAGTTTTCGTATTGTGGTGTTACAGCCTCCACTTCCAAGGCCCATCCATATGGCCATCACAATATCAACACCCAAGAATAAACAGAGTTCATAAAAAAAATCACTGGCCAAAACAGAACATAACAGAACAAACATGAGATAACACAGTGATCAGAAGCGGAGTCTCATCACTCCACGATATCGCTAAACACCAACATCACAGCATCAGTAGTGCAACAGATTTCCCAGTAAAAGCCACCATCAATTTACCATTTAGTTTACAACCTAACGCCTACCATGCAACAAAAATACCCCAATTCACAAGGAATAGTGACGCAGATCCATCCCCTCTAACTCACAGTCTCCGGCACAAACGCATACCGCGGCAGCATCGACATCCTCTCCTCAGGACTAACCTCCGCATCATCGTAGAACATCCTCGCCTTCTTCTCCTTCTTCTTCTTGTCGCCACCCTCTTCCTCCGCCTTCGTCGCCGCTGGTTTGATACCCGCCTCGGCCATACGGATCATCTGATCAATATCGTCGCCGGCACCACCGGTCCAAGATCCGCCTTGTGTCGGTCGCTGGGGTAGACCAGCTGCCGTGGGGAGCGCGCCTGATGATGGGCGTGCGGGGAGGTTGTTGGCGGAGAAGGTGTAGGGCTGGGCTGGGACGGGGGGTTGTACGGGGTAGCCTTGTTGTTGGTCGAAGGATACTTGGGGAGGGGTCTGGTACGAGCCGTTCTACAGATATTAGCATATTCCAAACAAATCGTAGAAACAAAATACTCACGAAAGGAGCTTGCGCTTGGGTCTCGGTATTCGCAGCCGCAGCGGGATCAACACCTCCATTGGCAGCAATCTCCTGCTTCCTCTTTCGAAACGCAGCCAATCTCTGCTTCAACTCCTCCGGCGACTCAGTCTTGATCTTCTTCTGCGCATGTCCCTGTCCCGGCAGGGGGTTTCCCGTCGCGATCTGTCTATCCTTCTGCGCCTGCTGGAAGTTCTGTAGGATGCGGTTGCGGTGCTGATCGAGCATGTCCTGGGGGATACCCTCCATGCCAAAAATCTCCACCTCAAGACCTTGTCTGCTCGGAAGCGCGTTCTCGACTTGTGTAAGGTTTTCCTTGTGGACTTGGTTCATGTGCACGGAGAGACCTGTGCTGTCAGCGCGGCTTTCGTGGAATTAGATGACTGTCAACGTACCTCCTGCTGTGTTGAGACGACGACCACAGCGGTCGCATTTAAAGTGCTTTGCCTTCTGGTGAGAGATGAGAAGCTTGAGATCTTCGAAATCACGCTCGCCTGTGATAAGAATGTTAGCATTGAGTGATCAGAGCGCAAGCCGCAGGATTCGTACAGTAGTAGCACCATGGTCGATTGAGGACCTCCTCGATGTCAGCGTGACTGCGCCGCTTCTTGCCCATCTTGCTGTTGAAGTCGGATATGTAGCACAAGTTGATAGGGATAATGCGCGATCAATTCGAGCGCACAGAGGTTCCTGATAATGATCGAATCGCAATATCTTGGACGTGGAGCTTAGAACTGAACGCGACTCGAAAAAGAGTGGGTAGCTTCGTCGGAGAAGCTCCGGTTAAAAAGAGCGGATGCCTCAACACCAAGTATCAATGACGGGGCATATTAGACTTTGGCATCACGAGGTTAACTTTTTCAGAGTTCCCATCTTGACAGTGAAAAATCACGTGTGGAAGTATTGCGCTTAGTGAAGTGCGATGTGTGTAGTGATTATACATTGATTATGTACGTCTATAAGATCAAGCAAATATTTATATAGCAGAAGCCAAAACAGCATCATCCAATCTCATCTTCTAATGCCAGAATGCATATTTTTTTGCCATCCAACCCCCATCAATACGTAATTCATCAATCCTTTTTGTTGAAGCGCCTTTTTTGAATCATCGCGATTCTTACCCATTGCAAAACCCCCCCAGTTACAGAACGCCCCAGTGAATGCTCCCCCTCAAAATCAAGATCCGTTTGGCGCCACCTGGTCAAAAATTATCAGCGGCCACTGGCCTCCCTGCTGAATGCTGTTGATGTCATTTGCCGAAGGGCTGGATGTGACGCCCGGGACGCCCGCGCCTGTCGAGGCGTCTCGTGTACTTCCCCCGAGCGTCAAGAGTGTCGATGCGCTGAAGCGATCTTGCGTGTCAGCGATGGCTGATGTCCAGTCATGCCAAGTGTTGCCGCGGCTCTGCCACATCATGTCGGGCTGAGGCGCGACATGGGGAGGCTGTGAGAATGCAAGCATGGGATTCACTTGCGCCACAGACGACGGGAGTGCCGACGTGGTAGTTGCGATTGCAGCTTGTGCTGATGTGTTGTAGAACATGGCCCCAGTGTCGTAAGCTGGAGCTCCCATGTTGTTTTGTGCGTGATCATTGTAGGCGAGTGTTGGGTAAGGAGTCTGACCGTTCAGGTCGGACTCGGGAAAGTAGCTCTTGGTAGATGGGACTTCACTCTGAGCCCCTCCACTGGTGGGCGCGGACTGGACCTGGGAAGATGGGTAACTTGAGGCTTGCTCCTGTTTGACCTCTGGTGTGGCTGAAGGCTGAGCAGCCTTTGTCTCCTTGTTACGCATATCATGGTCAATCCACGCAATTGTGCGGTCAATGATGTTTCCAATCTCAGTAGCAATGCTAGAATCCGAGCCTATCGTATTGTTAGGGCTGACTGATTTGCGAACTAGAGGCTGGAACTTACCGAGAAGAGAGCCGACTTCCTCAAGAATGCCGATCCAACCGTTCATCTCCTCCCGCAACGAGGCAATGGCCTCTGGAGTCGTTTCGAAACGTCTCTCCCACATGGCAGCCAGCATGGTAAAGGTGCCAGCGGTGTACATCGAAGTCTGGTACCATGTCGTATCAAGGCACTTGCACTTCTGGATCTCCATTTGACAGTGAAGCATTTGGCGCGAGACATCCTCGCAGATGGCCATGTTCTCAGCCATCATGGCCTTGTCGCTGGTCATGGCTACCGAAGGGTGTCGCAGGCAAAGACGGAACTCAAGCGCCCATGTCTTGGCGTAGACAGCTGCCAGACGGGTTTGCTCGGTCTGCTCAGCATGGTCAATCACCATGTGGCCAGGGAGTTCGTCCTCCCACTTCTTGATCTGAGCCTCTAGCGCCCTGACGATGCTGACATAGTTTCGCGCATCCCGTCGAACACTGTAAATGTTGGAGTACATTTCCATGTAGATGGGAATGATCTTGAAGCTCACGATACCTGGCCAGTAAGGACAAGGAATGTCTTGGGATGTGTCAACGCCTTCATCCGAGAGGAGCTCATCAGCGATAGGCTCGGGAAAGCCGACGTCAAATTCCTCAACGGTGATAGGCATCGGCCGACCACGACGTCCAGCGACAGCGATGTAGACAGTCATGATGACCCAGAAAGCTCTCTTGCGAAGTTCATGCTGAAGATTGTTGGGCTCGCCAGGCTTTCTTGACTCTCGGTGCAGGTTCAATTCGAGAGCGCGTTGAAGAGCAAGGTTGGCGACGATTGAAACGACACCGGGCTTGGGGAAAGCTCTGGTATGCTTGACGACCATGGCCATGGCCTGGACCGAAGCCAGATCTCGGGTGCATGTCAACTCAAAGAACTTGCTGAGGGCGAAATGGTAGTGACTGTTGGATCGCTCATTCATTTGAGCGCGCTGGTCAACCTGCTGCCAGTTTCTTGTGCCATACTGGAAGCAAATGATGGCGAAAACCATGTGCACTGTAACAAGCTCCGCCACTGAAGGCTCAAAATTAGGTTCATCGTACATGCGGGTCAACTGTATGGCTGTTAGCGATTAAGCTTAGAATATGGTGAGACAACACTTACCAATTGCATGAAAGAAGGCTTGTGGAGGACTGGAAGGAAAGCGGAGAAGGTCATGAAGTACCACTCGGCCCAGGTGAAGGCCTCTTGGCGAGAAGGCATCTCAGCCTCCATCGGAGGATTGACTCTCATAATGGATTGGAGGAAAGATTGCGGGGACTTGTTGTACGACGGCGCCACCTTGCCATCGACTGGAGGCTCCTCCGCATCTGGTGGCTCAAAGGACGCGAGGTCGACTGTCATCCCTAGAATTGACAGTCGCGTACCCCCGATTGAACTGAGAGGAGCACTGTCCATTCCAACACCCAGATGATTCTCATGGGCGCGGGACTCTAATGTGCGAGGGAAGCTGGGAGACAAGCTGGGGGCTGAGCCAGAGTCCTTGAACAATGCGCTGCCAACTTGAGACCATGTTTCGCCAGTCTTGGGGTCAGGAATTGGGTTGCCCATATCATCAAAGTTTGAGTCGGAGGGGCACTGTGCATAAGGTGACCACTCCCAGGGCTTGACTTCGACGCCCTTGTTGTCGAGGAGCTTCTCAAGATCCCGAATGTGGGAGAGCATGTCGCTCTTTTCCCTCTCCAACTCCTGCATGTATCCTCTTCGCTCTGTACGCCCTGTCACGCGATCTGTGACATAGCATTCAAGGTTTTGGTTGGTGCAGTGGGAGCAGCCTTCAGGGAGTGCATCGCATCGGATCTTTCGAACCTGTAATTTTCGCGCGGTTAGCATGTTGTGAGAGCATGGCCCGAGATTTAGGACATGACATACCTTGCATCTGTCGCAAGCTTGACCAGTGCGTGTATAAGACTGTAGTCTGTTCTTGACCACGCTGGAGAAGTCGTCTGGGCCACGTTCTAGCCTGGGAAGCTTGACTTTGCCGGGAGCTTGAATCGTGCCATCATCTTCGCCGTTGCTAGCAGCCCGCTTGGGGGGTCGTCCTGGCATCTTGGACTTGATGCGCGGGGAGATGCCCCTCGACGAAGCAGGTGAAGATCTCGCGGAAGAAGTAGCGGAAGACGAAGCGCTCTTGTTGCTGGCGCTCGTGCAAGAGGCGGTGCTGGCCTTTGTCCTGGCCGTGCAACGAGATATCGCGGCAGGCTGGCGCGGGCGGCGCCCAGTGGGTTTTGTTGAAGTCGCAGTCGCAGGGGCCTTTACAGCAGCGAAAGCAGGGTTGCAGCTGTAGGCAAATGTATCAGGACCCCAGGCGAGGGCAGGGTAAGATCGGGCGTCGAAGGGCCAGTAGAGGGGACCTGGGCCTGGCTGCGACGTCAACGACAACGACGTGGGAGTTGAAAAGTTGGCGATGGAGGAATTGAGGTTGCGCTGGGATATGGCCTCCATCATAGTGGTCTGGGAACGAGGCCTCGAGCTTGGGCTTGCTGGGGCTGGTGCTGGTGCTGCCGGCACTGAGAATGACACTGTACAGGGGATGGGCCTAGCGGGGAATGCGCTGTGCATTAGCGGCCTTCCGGGTATGGGGGGACTCGACACTGGGTGGAGGCGCAGGTGTAGGCCTCGACGAACCCCAGTGGACGTATGTGAATTGTGACGTGAAGACCGATGAGAGGGAGGGAGGGGACAGATGAGATGATTTGCTTGTGATCTGCAGAAGAAATGGTCTAGACTCTAAGTGGCTGTAGAAAATCTCCTGTTCTTCTGTGTATACTGAAGAACTCGAACAATCAAGGCAATTGTATGTATATGGCAAAGTATGCACAGTTATTGTATGATGGATCAAGCAGGGATAAGGCTGGTGAAGGTCGAGGTCTTATAAGCAGAGATCTGGTGGATGTCTTGAGGTTGTAACCATCCATCCAGCCTTAGTTCACATCTTAGCTTGGCGAGTTAAAATAGATACCTACACCAACCTTACCAACCTTACAGTAATAACAGATCTGTCCCGGAGTTGGCGTTCAACAGAATTATTCCCATCGTCAACCTCTCTTTGCACGGAAGGCCCGTATCTCGCTGAGGAAAAGCACAGACAGGTTCTCTCTATCCAACATGGAAGATAACTCACCCGGAGATGAGACATCGCCAGTGTTTGAGCAACGGAGAGTCCTTCTAGAAGAATACCGGTAGGCTGGGAGAGGGCAGCCACGACAACGTGAGTGTTGGATGAATTCTCCGTAGCCCAGAGTATGACATCGGATCTACTACACTCACAGGGCCAGCCAGGCCAGGCCAGGCCAGAGTTTCCCACAGGAACCAGAGAGCCAACGAGGCGCTGCAAGGGGAGACGACTCCACCGTGGCCGTCTAGACCGTGGTCTTTTTCTGGGCAAGCCACCAGATTTCTTGGGAGAAGATGCCGTACAAGCGCAATGATGCTGTGGCTGAAAGAGACAAGGTCAACCTCGGCGGTACCGTAAGCAATTCGACCATGACGATTCGTCACAGAGGGCAAAGTGTCAAAGGAAAACGAGCTGATGAGCGGAGCCGAGAGGAAACCAAGTCTGGGCAAAGTCAGCTCTTGGGAAACTCGTATCATTATGATTTGCATGCAACCTAAGGTAGACGAATGAAACCATTGATGGAAATGCAACCCTACTGCCGGTACCGAAGAGCCAAGACGAAGCCAGACCAGTCCTGTTCGTTTTAGTGGTTCTTTTGATTGACTTTCTGGTTATGTCGGTGCCTTGCTGATCAGGTTCAATGCTTTCAGCCTTCGCTGTCAGTCAGCCTCTCAGGTTGGGCAGCCAAGATGTTGATGATCCCGTTCCCGCTACGGACGGCATATGTCTGTCAACCTTGATGATGGTGGCGCCGGCCTTGTATCGGAGATATTACGAGAACTCAACGGTGGGAGATGGCCACGATCATTTGAACAACGTGGGTGAAACGGATGAGGCGATTGAGTCTTGACTTTGTTACTGAATAACGTGGAAAACGTTTAGCCATAGACATTGATGAATGGTCACAGGCATGACCCCTCTGTATGTGGTATATGGAGGTCGGCTTCTCCTCACTTCGTGACGTGTTACAGCATCAAAATTGAGTTATCGTAGTGTCAAAGACGCCCAGAGCTCGCATCAGATTGAAGATACAGTACGAACACAGTATAACAAACATGTGACGACCCTGGACTTGACGTGCCCCGCTGTCCGCGGGCTGCCAATTGCACAGCCCATCGCTAGATCTCACTCTTTTTTACCCCTCCACACTAAACTAAACCCAAGATCGAAACTGCTCAAACCACCATCACAACGTTACGCACTATTCTTCCTAAGAGAAAATTAAGTTACGAAAATCAGCAGATTCTCTTAAGCGAACTTTTGTATTGCCTCCCTAAATTCAACTGCCAAGAGCTCACTGCCAAGCCAACTACAACGGCTCTATCGGCTTCCAGGCCCTGGTCAGCAGATCAAAAGCAAAGCAACAATGGCTCTCGAAATAGTCTCTCTCGAACACCTGCCAAACTCGCACAAGGTCTACGTTGCCCTGTTCCGTGACGTACAGAATGCGGCCTTTTTGCACCAGCAGCTGCTTGCTCGGAACCCCCAGTTCGAGTACGCCTTCATCGATGCCTCAGTGGTGAGTTCCGCCGCGGAGTACCCGACTTGGGTATAGGGCATTTTCCATTAATACGGAGCATCGTCACCAGGTTGTGTCACGGCTTCAATTATTATCCGCTGTCTTCAAGGCTACGTCGACGGCTGTGAATGGCGCTCTCAGGACTCCAAACGTTCACTCCGAGATTGTCTGTGCCATGAGTTCTTCTAATAACGTAATGTGACCCTTTGTTCCGACATGTCTTCGCTAGAGGCTGACAGTTCATGCTCAGATTGCTGATGCCTATCGTCGATATGGTATCTCTCCTTCTACCAAAGACCTCATCGTTGTCAAGGTCACATTCCCTGGAGAAGATGGTGCTGAGCCCCTGACGCATGACCAGATCTGGGAGCACCTCAAGTCCAATGTAGAGGGAGAGGCCGTATCCATCACGGATGACCAAATCTCCACCACCACTGACGTACCAAAGGTGCGCAAGTACTACAAGTTGAACGGACTCAAGTGGTTGGACGATATCAAAGATGAAATGGTCAAACAGAAGGAGATGGAGTCACTCGTCATCGGCGCAATGGCTCTAAGGGGTGTCTGAAGCACAATACCAAGTCAAAAGCTTCACAGTCAATCAAATAATCATCGTTAAAGACTAAAACGTAAGTCATTTCTTCATCTATGCTTGATCTATCTCGGATATTGAGATGCTAGACGCCCTGGACTCCTGATCGCTACCCATGATGCAAAACAAAAGAAACATAAAGACATTGATATCAAGTTCTTTTCTCTTCCCTTTTCCCTTTTTAAGTTTTTGTTCTTTTTACTTCTTTAAGCCAAGCCGACGGCGCTCTTGCAGCGTCGGACAAGCTCGGTCCAGAGAGCATCCCGACTGCCCCTGGTTCGCTGGACGGCATCCTTGTTCTCGTGTGCGCGTCGCAAGAGGTATTTCATGCACTCGCCAGTGGTTCCCCAGACGAGGTACTTGTAGGCGGGCAGAATCTTGGTCTTGTCAGATTGGCCAGCCTCAACAAGCTCGCAGCTGACCTCGTCAGCCATGCCCTGGAGTTGAGCAAAAGCAATGTCGGACTTGGCTCGGCCGGCCTCCATGATGGAGCGGCTTCGTCGCACGGACTCGGCGTTGTGAGAGGCAACGACAAGGCTGGCAGCGGGATACTCGCCTGAACCCTTGACGTCAATGTTCCACTCGCGGGTGAGGACGCTAGCAGCGAGGGAGTCGAAGCAGGCGTCGGTCTCCTCCTTGGTGTCGTGGAAGAGCTCGCGGGGGTCGGAGTTGAGATACGCGCCACGGACAAGCTTGACACCGAGAGCAAAGTTCTCGACTTGGGCATGCTTCAGGTGGTTGGAGAGAACCTCAGGGCACTTCTTCTTGTAGGCTTGGTAGGTACCAAAAATAACAGCCTCACCAAGTCCCTTGTTGTACTTGCGGGTGAACTCGAGAGTCCAGTCGTCAATGCCGTCCTGGAGCATGTCCTGCTCGGCGTCGAACAGGAGGCGGACACCTCGCTCGTGGGCAAGCTGGCAGATGGAGTCAATGGCCTTGTACATGGCGGGGCTGGGAGGAAGACGGTCCTTGAGCTGGTAGAGAGCGATGCTTCCGGCGCCAGTAAACTTGAGGGCGACAAAGTCACCAGGCTCTGCAAGTCGGACAGTCTCGAGGGTGCCTCGAGCCCAGGGAAGAATCTCGTTCTGAATGCACTCGTCGGTCTCCATGGCGCCGTTCTTCAGACCCTCACCCTCATCCTTTGTGAGGACAACCTCCTTGGCGTAGTTCAGAATAACACCAGTGAAACCAATGTTCTTGAGTCCATCGATAGTCTTCTTGATCTCGGGTGACTTCTCGCCTGCGCAGAACTGAGCGTAAAAGGTCTTCTTGAGGAAGTATCGCAGAAGAGGGTTCTTGTCGGGGTTCAGCAGAGGATTGGTGGTGTTGGCCAGAATGCCCATGACGTGCAGAGAAGGAGGTAGGAGCAGAGGCGAGGAGGAGACGGTCATGGTCGCGAGTGATCGGAGGATCATGATGAGAGGAAGAACAGAGAGAGGCGCCTTGCTGGGAGCGATGGGAGGAAGAGGATCGGGGATCTGCTGCTGCTCGACGATGGTGTTTGTGCGTCGCTCAGAGGAGTGGATGTGGCGGCGGGCGACCATGTTGGTCTTTGTGATGGTGAGGCATGGTCGGAGTGTGTTGATGGTGATGGCGTTGGATGCAGTCGCCCAGCGAAGGGGCTGGGCAGTCCCTCGCCGAAGGGCCGAGCTCATTATATGAGATGTGTGTGTGGTATTGAGTTGAAGGTCCTAGGTTGGTAGTTGGATGGAGATGCCGGATCAGTATGGAGGGATCCAGATGCAGATGGTGATTGTGTTGATGTTGGTGTTAGGTTTACGGGGCGATGATGCAAGATAAGTCAAGTTAGGTTCTATCTGGTTGAGGTTGTGGAATGGGCAAACGGGTGGCAGAGAGCTTATTATATCCATCTCAGAGGGCAGTGACTATCAGTGCCAGTGTCGGTTGACTGCGGTGACTCTGGCCTGTGCCTGGGCTGGGGCGTGTGAGGGAGGTGGCGCTATCTCCAGCCCGATAATCCATATCCATATCTCCCTTGCCCTGTTTGTTTAGCCTTCCCCCATTCCACAGCAGAAAGAGAACAAACTCTTCGCCATTGATCTCCAGCTTGCTCCAGTTGAGCTAGTCATTCATGGTCATGTTTACGCTATACCAAGGGGACCCCCCGGTCCTCCGCAGAGGCCGAGCCAGACCGGCCCGTGACTATCAAAATGGACTGCAGGCGAAGGAAAAAAGAAAAGGGACCCAGCTGTACGGAGCTTATCAGCCGTCACGTGGCCCATTTTAGCTCGAGCATCACCATGATGGCCGAAAGTAGCCGTTGAGGGGCGTGGGGGGTGCAAGCCCACGATAATTGGGGAGATTAGGTAGTGAGAAGCTGGGGATTGAATTTGGTTTGGTTTGGTTTGGGTGATTGCCGCAACAGGCCGCGATCCCAGTAAATACGTGTTATGTAATTGGTGACACTGGCAAAGCTAGCAAGCACAGGGCATTGTGGGGAAACCTTGGAGATGCATCACCAGCATTCTCTTAACTGTTTTGAGATTGACAGTGCTGGCTTGGGTTGGCTTGTGCTGAGACTTGAGACGTCTTGTGACTTGTTTTGATGACGATGTGTCTAACCTTCACAGCCAACTTCCATTGTTGGTCAATGATGTGCAAGGGGGCTGACGATGATGTGTCGTTTGCCGTTCGGTACTTTATGTACCTAGATAAGGCGATATGGATAAGATATGCCGACATCCAATCCATCCTCAGGATGACGAATGGGGCTCTGCTACCGTATCTCAATGGCCTGGGACCAAGAGAGAGAAAAATGTTCGATCTCGCTAGAAGCCCTCTGCAGCTTTTGCTTATCGATGATGTCTCCATAAATGACCGACCAAAGCCGCTCGCCCTGGGCTGGTCTACGGGAGAGGCGTTTACCTAGAGAGTCCTAAACTCGGAGGGCCCCGATAACAAACGACACTAGCATATTTTTTATCTCTGGATTGATCTTGCGCCAATGGATGTTTATTCCCTATGCCGGTCTCTGGTCAGCGCGATAAGATGAACCATTACCAAGTCGTGATATATCTACATTTCGTATATTGTACATTGAAGAACCCAATTACATCACAATGCTGGACGAGCATCATCTTCTTGCCTTACATTTGACCTCCGACCTCGCAAGAACTCGACATACCCGATCGGTCTGCCTCGGGCTAAGCCAAGCACATCTTGAATCCCTCCATACGCAAGACCAAACAACAACCCGTATCGCGCGGTCCGGGCGGCGGTTGTGAGTGACAGGCGATCTAGATGCACACGCCGAATATCGGCGCTTGTTAGCTCATCTCTTTCTGCCGCCTGCAAAGCAATGTCAAGTAAATGTAATGTAAAAGAAAAACCCCTGCTCCACATCATGCAATGCTTGCAATATCTACCCGTCGCTTTCCATTATCAAAGCTCCCAAAACGCCATGCATTCCCCATATGGGGTTTTTGCGCAATGCCGTTTCCCTTAGTCAAGCCGAGGTCTAAAGAGATAACCTAAAGAGAGAGAAGAAAAGAATTGACCACTTACGCCAAAGAGAAAACGCGCCGGCGACTGTAAGCGTAGCTATCGTCGTAGAAAACATGTCGCTCGCCCCGCGATATCGATCGACCGTGCTCTCAAGCGACAAGGCCAGGAAGCTCCAGAAGCCCGTCTTGAGACCCATGCGGAAGCCCTCTCGTATGCCGCCCTGCATGGCGTGGTAATTCTTGCTCTTGTGGTAGAAGTACCACCCTGTCGTCGTGTCGGGCATCTTGTGCGCATGCTCCGCCCGGAACCGCAGCTGCGCCATCTGTCCGCCCTGCGTCGCTCCGAGCGAGAAGCCCACGACTGCTGACGAGATTGTTCCCAGCATGAGCCGCACTGGCGTCGCGATGGACAGGCGCGGGTTTGTGTCCTGGGGGAATGTTAGATCTGAGGGCATTGGCATTGGTGCGCCGGGCCGGGGTGACGGCGTCAGGGTCGGCGACGGAGCGGCAGCCATTGTGGTGGAAGACTGGGAATATCTTGTTTCTAGGCTGCGCTCCTGTTTTCAGAGAAGGCCGAGATTGTCGCGAGGCTCTGCGGCTAGTGGAGTCTCGTCTCGGTGGTGGGATGCGGAGAACGAAAGACCAGCCGGAGTTTGCAATCCCGGCGGTGGATGCTGTTTTTTTTTTGGGCGCCGCTTGGAGTCGGTAATGAAGAAGAGGGGTTGCCCTTGGGGTTGGGGTTGGTAATAAAAAGATGACAAGCGAAGGCCCGATAGAGATATGGTCTTGTATCGTGAGATTTGAATGTGTAATTGAATTGGCCTTGCTTCGATGCTTGCCTGATGGGAGCTTGAGGCTCATGTCATGATGGACAGTGCGCTCATGCATTAGTACAGTATTCACGCACGGCCTGTATTCACATGAAGCTCGAAACGCAACGGTTTGCAAATGTCAGAACGGTGGGGGTTCAAATGGCCAGTTTCAATCCTCCAAAACAAACTCCATCGAGTAGACCAGCTCTCAAGGAGCGGTTTACAATTACTCATTTCCTCGGTCAATGGTAGCGTACGCCCCATGGTCTGCTAGATGATTCTTTCGACATCTATTTTCAGTGCATGTTCCAGGGTAGCGTTCGGCTTCTAGAAGCCGTCTCTTTATGCCTTGCTATCGTTCCTGGATCTTACTGCTGAGCTGTCACATATCCTTGAACATGACGTATGGATAGTTTCGTTCTTATAGTGCAGCATTTCATCACTCCATCTTAAGCCAGGATATCCATACATCTTGATGGAGTGATAGGGTTCAAATCCTGCCTGTGTCCTCCATCTACGCGCTCTCACGTGATGTCGCGCTGAGCTGCGCCGCGGTCGGCCCCCGCCAATCTGAGTCCTCAATGCCCCTCATGAAGAACAAAGCGAAGCAGCTTTGAACTCTGACGTCTTCCCCAAACAGTTGTATTAATATCGACACCATGGTACTACACAGATCGCCTTCCTCTGATGCGCCTCGATGCTAATGATAGCTTAGACTGACGTCGACGACGCAAACATCTCGGTGCGCTTCAAGCACGGCATCCATACCATCTACCTCTTCATCGACGCCCTCGCCCCGTTCTCCAGTACCGCCACTGAGCTCCTAAACGTTTTGATCGAACGATACCCCGATGGGCTCACCAAGTCATTTAGTTCTTCCGAGAAGACTACCTACGATGCAGACTCGATCCTTGCGTTTGGCGCATTGAAGACGCCGAATGACCCCTCAAGCGGATGGGTCAAACTCAAGACGGGTGATGGAGAGAAGACACCGGTAGCTTTGGGACTGAAGAATAATAGTCTTCTCGCGTTTGCGGTGCTGGATGAGGAGGGCGATGATCCAGAGTTTGAGGTTGAGTGGCCAAAGGAGGATGAGGAGCTTTATGAGGAATAATTCAGCAACGAAGCTTGAGATTCATCCGACTTCGAATACATTTCTGCGATGGCACACTGTTCCTCCCACTGCTGGGGGTAAGATGCACCCACGATTTGAGGCTGGCGTCGAGGAACCGCGCTCGAGGACTACACCACGAAGCTCTCATAGAAGGAACACAAGTCGCCCGAAGCCTCACTGGACCTACAGAATTACCGAGAAGTTTTGAAAAGAAATACTAAAGTAGATACCCAATTGAACGTTTCACATGACGACCAACAAGGATGAGCTGAGCTTGGGTAAAGATCATCAGGGTAGGTAGCATTGCAGGCCAAAACTTCCGGGTCGCATTGATCGGAATATCGCGGCGCCAGAACAGAGACAATCAACTAAATAAAATCAAGCATATTTTTAAGAACAGAGAAACTCGCTATTGTTTCAATTCCGTCTTACATGACTCGCTGAATCAATGATGCGGCGTTGCTCTCCCTGAAAAAGGGGTCCAAGCCGCATGACTAAGCCATTTAAACTTCACGTGTCGTCAATTCTCCAGGGGTACGGTACCTTAAACCAGGGACCAACACCAACTCACTCTCCTTTCCACGACCAAAACCGTTGCGCCGCTCCCAACAACGTCCCGTTGGCCTCATCAAAACATCACCGACGTGGCTTGCGCATGAGGTCGACTACATGAAAGTCGTGGCTTTTCTCCGCCATGGCCTGGGCCTACTGGTGCCGCTCTCGATAGCATTCACAATTTACCTCTACATCTTCCCCATCGTCCAGGGATGCGCATTCCCCGTCGAGTCGAGAGATAGTCAGGAGGCCTATGACTTGACCAAGAAGTTCCACTGGCCTTCGAAGCCGACTGCGGACGATCATGCTAAGCTTGCGCCTTTTCGACTCCTAGCGCTGGGAGATCCTCAGCTAGAAGGCGATACCTCGATCATTACGAACTACCTGGGCACTTTCCCCCATGTACAGAGTGTTTTCAAGCATGTGACGTTTCAGACGAGTCACTGGTGCTTCCGAGAGCGGGTGCGAAAGATCATACACGATATCGTCGATATAATCATGGAGGATCTCCCCTACTACCTCATGTCGCAGCGCAAGCGGTTCGATCTATGGGGCAACGATTTCTACTTGGCGCATATCTACCGCCAAGTCAACTGGTGGTCCAACCCTACGCATGTGTCGGTTCTAGGCGATCTTGTCGGTAGTCAATGGATCGACGACAAGGAGTTTGACAAGCGAGGCCGACGATTCTGGAACCGTGTGTTCAAGGGAACCGAGAGGTTGTCCGATGAGTTGGCGCAAACCCCGAGCAACGATTACAATATTTCTGGTGTCTTGGATGGTAGCGATGAAGCAAAGCTTTGGAAAAAGAGAATTCTCAACGTGGCAGGAAACCACGATATTGGATACGCTGGAGATTTGACTGAGGAGCGATTGGAGCGCTTTGAACGAGTTTTTGGAAAGGCGAACTATGAGCTGCGTTTCGAGCTGCCCATCACGGACCCCGAGAAGATATCTACGATGTACTCTGACACCAACCCCGAGTCGACACGAGTCATCCCCGAGCTTCGCATTGTTGCTGTCAACGATATGAACCTTGATACACCGGCGAAGTCTCTTCCTTTACAGGATGCGACATATGGCTTCATCAACAACGTCATTTCGACCGCAGGTTCTGTTCAATACGAGGGCCAATTCACTCTGATCCTCACGCATATCCCGATGTATAAGCCAGCAGGCATTTGTGTTGACGCCCCTTTCTTCGATTTCCACACTGAAGCAGATGGCGGAGGTCTCAAAGAACAAAACCAGCTCAGCTCTGATGCCAGTCGGGGTTTCTTAGAAGGAATTTGGGGCATGAGCTCAAGGAGAACAGCCCCAGGCGGTGGCTACGGCCGCGCAGGTCTAATGCTCAACGGCCACGATCACGCCGGCTGCGACACGTACCACTACATCAACCAGACAAACGGCACAGACCCCTCCCAGCGTCAATGGGAAGTAAAAACCTGGTCTGACGCACAAGAACTCAAGATCCCAGGCACCGATGGCATACCGGGCCGACGCGAGATCACCGTCCGCAGCATGATGGGCGACTTTGGTGGAAACGCCGGTCTGCTGAGTCTCTGGTTCGACCAGGAATCTTGGGAGTGGAAGTATGAGTACGCCACGTGTCCGCTGGGAAGCCAGCACTTCTGGTGGTTCGTGCACATCTTCGACTTCATCGTGCTGGTGTGGATGCAGTCGTACGCCGTGCTCTCCGTGATGGAGGCTTATGGTGTTGACGTGGACGGGCCGTTTTGGAGGGGCGTGTCACGGATGAAGGATTTTGTGTTGCGACGGAAACAAAGTGTCAGTGAGAAGAAGTAAAAACAGGTTGGATGAAATGTTGTTTGAGTAGTGAGATTTTCTTATAGAATACAAAGCGTTCTGGTTTTTTTGCTTTTGTTTCGCTTGGGACTGCCGTTCGGTGAATTATGGTGGTTGCAACGGTGTTGGGCCGAGACATTTTCGCGATGGGGAGCTGAGTTGAGTAGATATTGCGAGGCGCAGGGCTGGAATAGGATTAGGGTTGTTGTATAAGGTCTGGTGATGAGTGTGGTACTGATGGTAACGGTGTTGGACAGAGATCAGGGCCGCGCGGCGAGGTTGTACAATCGAAGGAAGTGTATTGATATGGTGAAGTCTTGGGGTTGAGGCTGAAGCGAATATGGCTGCTGTTTGAGGTTCCAGGCATGAGACACTGTCTTCTCAGGTGGGATTTGAGGTTTGCCATCGCGAATATAAACAATATTTATGAGGCTCTGAGTTCTCGATACGGTCCAGAGAGTGCTGAGATGCTCCTGAGCAACGCTCATCATCATGAGCTTCCCCTGCTTGCCAATACCATCAACTGTGCAAACATAATAGCATCACCACAAACACTTATTCACATCTTTCAGCTGACACGAGCCAAATCACAGTAGTGCCATGATGCAAAGACTATTGCGCGTGGTCTCCCGCGCCGGCCGCATCAGCATCGTGGTGATACAACCGTTGAGGTTGCCCAGCGACCAAGGAAATCTGCCAGATCCGGCGAAGCACCGCTATCTACCATGGAAGAAGGTCCGTTGCGCAGAATCGTGTGTATAGTGTGATCAAAAGCAACGGCTGTTTGTGTGAGATCAAGTGATTGGGAAGGGTGACTACATAAACCCAGGACCAAACCGCTGGGACTATGTTGAGATTCGCATGATCATACTCACACAAGACGAAGACCACTTATTGAGATACTGCTTGAACTATGCTGTCTCTTCCAGGACTTGGCGTACTGATGCTTCTAGGCGTCGCAAAAGGAATCCCGCGACCAGATGAGAGCCATCAAGCGCCACTTCTCATGCACCATGCGAATATACCAAGGGACGTTGGTGTACCTACCGACATGCTTGGAGTGATGAGTCCTCAGACAGACTACAGAACAATGCCGGCGGGCACTTACACCGAGACAATCTCAACAGACCTAGTCAGAATAATCGTCGTCAAGGAACCGACGCCTACAACTGGCAATCAAGCAAAATGTCCGGCCGAGTGTGATTGCACAAGGATAAAAGATAAGAACAGCGATGAGTAAGTGTATGATACCAATCAGGTTCATTTTTGACACGCTCAGATACGCACAATGCTTGACCAACGTAGCATGTAGACCATGTAGAGAGCCAAATCTGACAGCTTCGTCGACGATAAAGCCAAAGGCAACATCATGCCCCGCTGAGTGCGACTGCACAAAGATCAAAGACGAGCAAAGCCAAGAGTACATTTCACCTTCACTATCTACTACAAATTCACTTTACTAACAAGTGACAGGTACTTCCAATGTATAGCAAACGTCAATTGTCGGAGTTGCAGAGTGGGAACCCCACCCAATTAAATAAACACGTGAAAACAGGTTATCATTGCATGGTGGTGGTATTTGGTAGCTGACACTGACACTATCGTATGATGATGTGTAGCAGGATAAAAAATGTTGACAAAAGAAAAAAAAGAGAATGCGTTTCTTTTCCCCCGAGCTTTGGAACAAATGCAACGCTAGAATCCGTGAATTAAGCCATGTTGTTTGTTGATGGGTTTAACAGCAGCAGTCGAAGCACTCAAGACAACACTCACAGGTCTCACCGCAGAGCCAGCAGCAGCAGAGTGTAGCAAGACTGTAGTTTATTAGCATGATTGATGGGGTAGTAGAGAGTGAGTGATGCTTACCATGTGTATAGACATCCGTGGCTCTTCTCCTCTTGCTGTGGTGGTGGAGGGGCCTGCTGGTACATCATCTGAGTATTGTTAGAAACTGGTGATCTTCCCCTTGAGCTTCCTGAACTTACAGGCTGAGGGCCAGGGTAGGGTTGCTGATATTGGCCCTGAGGAGCATATTGACCCTGGGGGTAGTAGCTGTCCAGATGTTAGCTTCCCTCTTCTTGATTCTTCTTCTCGTGACTGAGAGAGAGCTTACCCTTGTTGTTGGTTGGGATCCATTATGAGTGAGAGATGTGGTTTATGGGATTTGTGAATGTGTAAGATGCGATGGCAGAGTTGGAGACAGGAAGAGGGAGTGTCAAGTTATATTATTAGGCCCATGTGTTTTCATCTGGAACGGAAAGGGTCACAGGGGGCGCAGTTGCAGATGAGACGAGACGCAGATGATCTGTATCGTTCTTGGCTCTTTGCTGTGACCTTGGCGTAATAACGGGATTCCCGCGCACCAAGGCCGATTTAACCGTATAGCAGTCTTGGCGCCCTCAACACAGACACTTTTACTGATTGACACTCCTGACATTCACCGGTTTGTTGGTTCCTTGCGCTGGGCTTGCACTAATTGCTTTGCTAACGACGGTTATGCCGGCACGTTCCGTTACGAGTCGGCAAATGATATTGGGGTTTGACAGCCTTCCCGGCTTGCACTCTAAAATGTTAAATTGCAGTTTCCGAGCCCTTCTCAGCTAGGGGTCTTGGCTCTTGGACACTCCACTACGAATTGACGTTACAGGGGTCTAGCGCTTGGCAATTGCGCGTCCTCCATGGCTGAGCTTCACTCCTGCATTAAGGGTCCCCTTGGCGCAAGAGGATGGGCCTGAAGATTGCAGACTAGCAAATGCCTGACGGAGCACGAGTCAAGCTTGTTAAAGCGCTATCACCAAGATTACGAGCCACAGCTCTTCATAGGGTCTTCCGTATAAGTTGATTATTGCTACGGAGCTCTCACCGTATTCTTGATAAAGAGCTGATCCTCAGGCTGTGATGCTAGCCTTGCGACTTGTCCTGTTCTTGTCTTGTCTTGCCCTCTCTTGTCATGAAACACTCCTTGCAAGTTGCCGCTGTATTCCCGAACCCTGCATGATCAACGCGCGCGCGTACAGGACGTGCAGGTACCGCCACGATTTACCTATACTACAACAGCGAATGAATTGAAGCTGACCAAAGCCGCGGGCACCGATTCCCTCCAACGCGCGTTGTTTAGCCGCTGAATATTCGCTTTCGGCTGCGGCTGAGTCGTGGAGCTTGTCTCAGCTTTTGGTCTCTTGGACGGTAGAGACTTGCCGCCAAGTTACGTTGTATCGCTTAGTTACCGGTTTGCGCCGCATTCGGGGCCCGACAAATGCAGCCGCCGACGAAATCTGTGCCAATTGATGGACGTATCTGGTTCATGCTAACATTGGGTGCTTCTAAATCGTTGCTATCTTTAGTGATTCACCTTCTCGTGCATGATTAGAGAGGCACTTCAGCAAAGTGCATCTCGGCGCAACACGCAGCTCTTCCAAGCGCTTTGATTTGCGCCTGGCTTTCCGTTGTCTCGACCTGAGCAAAGCGGGCGCAGGAAGGACAACCATGCGACTCACGGGCATACAGCCAACCGATCGACATGTTCCTTCATCCGCAAAGCAGCTTCTTTCGAACTCAATTTCGTGACATCCAGCACCAACTCGTTCTCGTTCCTGAAACGATAGATTGTCTCGTTCTCCAGAATCGGCCTCAATATTGTCTCGTCCGTCAGCTTCGCGCTGATGCTCTGACTCCTCTCCGAATTGATCGCCCGCCTTATGTTCTCCTCAGTCTCGCACTCTAGCACGATCGATATGAACGAAACGCCTATCTTGGCTGCCGCAGCTTCGTAATCCTTAGCGCCCATTTCTCCCGCTGCGCTTGCCTCTCGCGCATCCGTAAAGATCCACGTTATATCCTTGGTATATTCCGACGTCGCGATTTCGTTCAGGACATATCGCCGTAGACCCGCTCGCATCGCATGATAGCCTGGAGACGACCGCTCGACGAGGGCATCGATGGGATCGATGAGGAGGTGATTGTGATAGACTTTTGAGTCGGAGAGTAATTGTTGGAGCTCCTTCGCGATGGTGAGCTTCCCGATACCGGGGAAGCCGTTGATGTAGACGAAGCAAGGCATGTTTCGGTTGGCCGGGCGTGATGTCTGATAGGAGGCCTGCGAATGCGATTTTTGTACTGGCTTCTCGCTTGAAGAGTTTGTTGATTGCTGAGATTGCGGACGGCGGTATTTGAAGTTCGACGGAAGGTGAGTCACTATTATGCTTTCAACAGCTACCGAGCCCTCCCAATGTGGCCACTCAACATCGCGCACCAGAAGCTTAAGTCGACGACTCAAACTTTGGTCATGCCACCAATCTTCGTAAATCCTGCTCAAGCGGATCAAGGACTCCAGAAATCACATCCCCTTGAGAACAACACAAACCTCCAGTTGTACCAATTTGCATATCCGATCGTAGACATCGCTCAACCGCATTGTAATATCCAGGGCCACCAGTCATCATGACTCTGCCCAAAAGCTTAATAGCTGCTTCGTAGTCAAGGACATGTCTCGGTAACCCAGGCTCTAATGTTTGAGTCTGGGGTGAATCCAGAGTTGCTATTGACTGACCAAGAATGAGCTCGATTAGTAGGATCCCGAGATAAAGCATGAACGGGTTGTTTGGTGATCCTGATGCGTTGACTCTGGGATATTCTGGGAAGTGTCGGAGGACAAAAACATGCTGGAATTGAGGAACACCGCCCCTTCTGGCAATGAAGATGTCTTCACTTCTTGGAATATCCGCAACCCAAGGCGTACCCTGCATCTGTAAGACACCACAAGCAATCATCCAAGCCAGGCGTAGCTTGTCACAGTAGAACAGCCCTGGATCTTGAAGCACTTCTTTCAGTGGTACCAGAGACCATTCATCATAACTGCCTAAACATTCGAGTGCATAAACATCATACTTCTGAGTTTGGGTCATGTAGCAATGTTGAATGTGTCCGCATCTCTCGCCCTGCTTCTTCTTTCCCATTGTTCGCATCGCTTCGCACAGATTGCTGATGTGCTTGGAAAAAATAGGCTCTGAAATTGTCCTGAGTGTGTTAAGTGTGAGGCTTGACAAGGCTGATTCAATGACAACTGTTTGCGATTGCTGGCTGTTTGTCGAAGAGATAGTTGAGGGGACAGCAAACCCAACCGCCTTCCTCGAAATGCATGTACTTTGTGCCGTGAAAGAAGCCGTCGACGTCTTCGAGTTCTCTCCGCTCTTCAAGAGAATTTCATTCCATTGCTTTGAAGTGTTGACTCGTGATCCTGTCAAGTACGAAACTGCAAGGCGGAACTGCAACTCCTTGATAATATCTTCATCGTCATCCTCAGGAACAATAGTCCGTGATGGCGGCGTAAGCTTCAAGCCAACATCGTGTAGACTAGAGCATTTGCAAGCCATTGCTGACTGTAGAGCATGATATATGCAACTCAGCATTCCGTTGACGAGCTTGTTGAGTCTTCCCTGTGATCGAGACTTCCTTTGTGATTCTAGATCCGTGTTGAGGACTGCTAGTCTTTGAAGAGCTGACACACCGTCTCGAATTCTCGTTAAGACCTCCTCATGATTTGACTTTTGAAGGATGAATGCTGCTCGCTTGAACTGCTTTTTTATCGAAGAGCTTTCGGCCCATTCAACCTGTTCCCGTTAGCTGAGGGACGATCTTGGCCATGGCTTCCTACCTTTCCGTCTGTACCAACATTGAGCTTCTCCATCAGCTCTTCTATAGCTTCCCTCATATCCTGCACGCGATCATCAAATACCTGCAATGATGACCAGAGCCTCAGTCGCAGTTTATTGAAGATCTCTTCTTCTCTCCAGAGACCTCCAAATGGATCTCGAATCATTTCTTCGATGTGCGTTTGTGGAGCAATTCCCGTGAGAAGCTTCTCGCATATATTTTGGAGATTGACATGCTCTGTTTTCAGATTTAAGATGAGGCTCTTGAGTATTCGTTTGTAGGATCGGAAATTCTGCAGAGTGCCGAGACCGTTCATGTAGCATTGAAGAGCAGATACCACGATCGGTATGCTACCGAGCACGATGCCGGCGACCTCGAAGCCTGACATTGAAACGATGTCTCTGAAGACGGTGATTGAGGGACAAGAGTGCGAGGGAAGAAAATTTGAAGCTCTGAGCCTGGTCTTATTCAGCGGCACTGATTGAGGGTTGAAAAGAAGAGGGGTTGCGGCTGACGTGCAGCTGAATGTTGATCTGACCAACAGCACCTGCAGATAGCACATCCTCATGGGCCATTGGAGGGCATGTGCCACCCCGATCTTCTTTCCAAATTTTCTGGGCCGACGAACCTCCAGATAACAAGCAGCGCCCTATCTTCATTGCAATCCTTGCACGGCCATGAACACTATTGCTGATCATGTTTCGGCTTGTCTCCAAGAGTTCAATAGTCTCTGCAATTCCTCGACCGTATGGACAGGCAGTGTTCCAGATGAGGGTACTCAGAGTGAAATATCACTCTTGAAGCTGCAGAACGAGCTGAGCAGATTCAAGGTCTGGAGTGGCAACATTGGCGCTCACAGGAAAGGACGAAGCTCGCTCGATCATAGGCTTCGAGATGCGTCAAATATCCGGGATCAGGTGGTTGAGCTTTTGGAAGACTTGAGAGAGTCTCTGAAAGATGGTAAGTCTCTTCAATTGAGCTGATGAATATTCCCTCTGACATTAATAGCCAAGGACATTCTCACCGGACAGTTAACACCCTGGGATCAAGAATTGTCCCCAGCTGAGTTTCCAGACGACGATTCCGACGATGGATCTTTTAAAGTCAACGCATCCGGGCCGTCTGAAATCTTGCAGATATTTGCTGCCGTCGTTGAAGACATCAACTGCTTGTTCAGGCTTTCGGTGTCCATTCACAACCCTTCTCCTCACGATCGCTTCAAGAAAGCCTACTTGACGGACACGTCAGGTTACGAGCCATTTGACGTCCAGCATGTGTGCAACAAACTCTCCAAGGCCCCGAGACCGATCGCAGAGAGACTTGGAAAGGCTATTTCTCGACGGAGGCAGTACTTCAAATACAGAGAACTGCATCATGAAAAGTTGGCAAGTGGGCTTGAGCTCGATGGCAAGGACCAGATGCAGAGTACAGTAGCCTCATCGTTACCGAAGAAGCTCAATGTAAATGAACCTATCTCTTTGGAGGAGGATTTGGATGATGTATCGGATACTGTGAGATCGCAGACGTCTTGGGCAACATCTACTGCGAATCCAGAGAGACGGAAGATACCTGCCCTTCCCGCGGAAGCCGAGAATGGGCCCTTCGAGTGCCCATTTTGCTTTATGATGATATCTGTGTCATCGAGGAATCGTTGGAAGTGAGTTAGTCTTCCCCCGCCAATATGATGGCTACTGACTTGAGATCACAGGAAACACGTATTCTCAGACTTGTTCCCTTATATTTGCGTCGAACTGGGCTGTCCCGCCCCAGATCAGGACTTTCAGAGACGTCACCAGTGGGCGGGTCATGTCAAGAAGTACCATTGGAAGACGTGGGTTTGCAAGTTTGGATGCAACGAGACCTTTGACTATTCAGACATGAAACGGCATTTAGCGCAAAAGCATTCAGAAGCCACGGAATTAACTCACCTCGTTAGTCTTCTCGCCATGTGCGAGAGGGCCAAGTCAGAGGACGAGCCAGCAGACTGTCCCCTGTGCAGAGAAAGACAGTCTTCATTTAAACAATACCGACGGCACGTTGGCCGTCATCAAGAAGATGTTGCTCTTTTCGCACTACCCCATCTTCCAGGGGACGAAGATGACAAAAACGAAGAGTCTGACTCCGAGTCCGAGGGAAAAGAAGAAGTGAAATCTGAAGTCCAAGACGAGTTGGAGAAGGCCAGATTTTACCTTGTTCCTCATACGAGTGGAGACATATGGCATAGCCCCAGGATCTACGGTGTAGACAGCAGTGATGCAAACAGATCCATCAATGGTGTGGAATTCCGATTGTCCCGTCGGTGGAAGTGTCCGACTCTGTCCTGTCAGTATCATGAAAACGGATTGTCTACCGAGGAGGAGAGGGACGACCACTACCGCCAAAAGCATTTCGAAACCCCAGCCACGTACAAATGCATGTTTATGCCTTGTCTTTACTGGTCAGAACGAGAAACGAACTGCATGCAGCACATGGAGAAGGTTCACGGTTGGACCTATATCCGTCCGCAGGAAAACGACAGAAAGCAGCCTTCGACAACAGATCCAGACATGAATATAGCCATTGAGCAGCCGAGAAACCCTCTGAACATAGCCTCCACAGATGAGCCTTTTGCACAGGAACATGGAAGAGTCCTCGCAACGCAACGACCCATCGAAACCATTGCCCCTGTCGAGAACAGAGAAAGTTTCGATCTCACCAATCTTGACATTTTGCGCCTTAGACACAAAAAGTCTTTATACACACTTGGATTTCCACGACATACCATCCAAGATGGCAAGCTTAGAGTCTCTAAGATCAAAGAGCTTGCAGCGGAAACGACTCATATCCCTGAGAGCTTCAGACATCTCATCGAACTTTCTTGCAAAGACACTAAACTGCGGATTGATGATACGCCCATTCGAAACTATGGTATCTCAAGCGGCGATACAATAAAAGTCGAAGCACCTCAATTCAAACAGCCTGGTCAATTCAGCGGTTCAGCTAGTGGCCACCCTGTGCTGGATAAGGGGCACGGCACAAAGGAGAGCATGGAACTCGAGGGAAAGTCAGAGCGTGACGAGCGCCGAGCTGAATTCTCCTCGGAGTTACGGCAAAGAGCTATGATGGAATCCGGTGGCAATCAAGAGGAACCTGCAAACTCCAACCAGCCATCGGGCGCACAAAAATGGCGACATTTCTCCGCGGAACTCATTCCCGCTGCAAAACAGTTTACAGCATCAGATGCCGAATTGGAGAATGCTGCCCGAGCATTTGAATACATGCGAAAGGACAGGCAGGATGAATCAAAAGAAGAGACAGATCGCAAAAGCAAGACTGAATGTTTAAGTGAGTTCATCAATCTTCCCATTATAACTCAAGACTAGCAATACTGACATAAGCTTGAACAGCTTGTCGTAAGCGTCGAATAAAATGCGACCAAGGAAGGCCCATATGCAACAACTGTATTAAATTTAAACGCTATTGCGAGGGCTATAACCAACGTGTCATCTTTACGGACTCTATGAGTGCGATACAAAGAGTGCCAGGCCCTGGAAGCGAGTCAGATGGCGAGATAATGGATACACGCTATATTTCTGGACGTTAGAGGCCGACCACAAGGTTGTAAAAAGCTCTATACCTGGTATTAGATGCCCCACCTGTGCCATGGAAGGTAAAGAGATATAGGTTCTTCCCGGGCGCTGTCGTGGATATTGCGGAACACCATGTGTGGAAGAGGATACTCTAGACGTTCATGATTCGTTCAGAGTGACAAACATCAACGATACCGAGGAAGGGTTCCCTTTGTCCGCAAAGACAGGCTTCAGTGACGAGTGGAACGGCTGCAATCAACTTCTGAAGGACTCAAGAAGAAACAAGTATCGTGTCCGAGCTTCTTGGTCAATGGTAATTGCATGGATGGAGATGAATGCCCATTCATCCATGATCTGACCATGATATCCACTTCCGATCTGTCTAGCAACCAAACAAACACCATCCAACCTTTGCCGGATCCCGACCCAACAATGAAAAGGAATGAACTAAAGGTTTGGAAGGCTTTGTGTGCGCTAGAGGACGAATTGGAAGTGGGATGGCTTCCAATATGCAGAGAGGCCATTGGCTCAGACGATGGTTCAACAAACGAGGGAGGAAAACGGCTCGGACTTATCAATGGAATTCATTCAAATATTGTAAAGAAGCTGAGGTGAATTGAACTGCTCAGCAGGCCTGATATCGTGGCAAAGAGAGGCCAGATAGAGGTAAAGGTCGACGAGCTTTAACGAACCTAGGTGTGGTGTCGACGACAGGAACAGATAGCTATCAGAAAACATAGTCATGAGAAGGCTGTACTTTGATTTTGTCGTCCCACCATAGCCTATGTCGAAGTGCCCGTGCATGAGTCGTGTATTGGCCCTACGAGGAACTGGCTGCTCAAGAGATTACGAAAAGCGCCAAGGTCCACCGATATCGCTCCAATAACGTATTAGACATCACTAATGCTAGTGAGGCTATTGAAAAGTCTAAAAAGAGATAGTGGTATCCATTATAGCTGCTGTGGTCAACTTACTTCTGGTGTCTGGGGGAAAGGGGACCAGGTTGGTTGGCGTTGGTCCGGTGTCATCAAGGCCGAGTGCCAAGACTGAATTTTAGAGACTGGATAGATGATGTATCAGGCGATGATGAGCCAGAATTCCGGAGAATCTCTATGGAACGACCGCCGTAGAGACGATGAAGCATACTGATGCCTTCATTAAGTGAGGCGCCTATGTTAAGTCGGAATTTTGACAGTTAGCTAGGTCTACGGGCCGGACGGCCCGTTATCCTAATTAGTGGGTCAGCTTCAGCAACGACCTCCTTGTCATATGATATGATATCATGTCATGTTTGCTCCGTTTGAAGATGACAGCTAGAAAAAGCCTCAAATCTCAGACATGCATGTTTTTTGAGATCTCACCCCTCATCTTATGGTGTTGCTTCTGCTGTCATCTTGCTCCAGATTTGTGATATGATCATGTCGAACCAATCTACAGGAGATACAGCCGCGCCCGAGGAACCGGGATTAATCATTGCCAAGCCGAAGTCTCCGTCGAGGTCTCCTTCGAAATCGCCGTCAAGGTCTCCACCGGCTCAGGGCGAACTTGGCCCCGCGGATGATTCCGATGTCCGTCCTTTACACCCATCTCATTGAGGACGATGCTTACTTCCGAGCAGCATGATTCTCATGGAGATGCCGACTCTTCCATCGGGACCGATACGTCAGTGCCAATAGAGACAGTATATATTCCATGATTCTGACAGTTCTCGTAGTGAGAGCTCAACCGCCTCTGTTTCTGCTAGTATCCTTGAATACCGTCGAAGCCAGGGGCGCACGTACCATAGCGATAAATTCACCGCGAATTACTTCTTCCCCAACGATGATCAACAAGTTGAGTCTATGGACTTGACGTAGGACTCAGCCCATGGCCTGAGGTATGTCAATGAGGTGCTGACTGAACAACAGACACCACTACTTGACGCTTCTTTTGGACGGTGAACTGTTTCTTGCCCCTGTCAAGATAGATACTACACAGGTAAGATGCTTTGAAAATTCTCGAACTGTCTGAAAATAGCTGTACTGATTTGTACAACGCTTCTTGAAGCGAGTTTTAGATGTTGGTACCGGTAGCGGTGAGTTCTCATCTGTTCCTCTTTGCATCTCTACTAACAGCTTCGCAGGTATCTGGGCCATGTATGCCATCATGGCAAGTCGAGGCATGCCGTAAACTGACATACTATAGTGAATTTGCCGACCGATATCCCAACACAGAAGTAGTTGGCACAGATCTGTCCCCTTGCCAACCCCAATGGGTTCCCCCGAACCTTCGGTTTGAAATTGATGATGCCACGCAACCTTGGACGTGGAAGGAAGATTACTTCAGCTTTATTCATATCAGATATCTCTTCGGTGCTGTGAAAGACTGGCATGGCCTCTTTAGAGAGGCATACCGATGTTGTGCACCAGGGGGTTGGGTCCAGTCAGGCGAGGCTGATGTCACATTCCGTAGTGACAATGGAACTACCGAGCTGGAACCTGTTTTTAAAACCTACCAGAAACTCTTTGAAGACGGTAGTCAGATTCTAGGCAACCCCTTCTTTGTCCACGATTTGCAACAAAAGGCTTTTGAAGAAGCTGGATTCAAAGACATTGAGACCGTTGATTACAAGGTATGATTATCTGGAATTTGAATTCAGTGAACTAAAATGGTATTTTGCAGTTCCCTATCGGCGGTTGGCCTAAGGATCCAAAATTAGCCGAGGTTGGGCGGTTTGTCAAGGCCACACTGGAGAACGATTTGGAAGGTAAGACAACCAAACTTTGACTATTGACGGCATTTCTCACGCCTCATAGGTTATACTCTTATGATGTGGCAGGACGTTTGCCAATGGCCCAAAGATGAATACCAGGTGTTTCTCATGAGCTTGCGTAAGGCGATACGCAACCCAACGGTGCACAGTTACATGACTGTGCGTTACGTGTACGGTCGCAAGTAGGCTAGCTGTGTTGGTGATATCTATTTATTGTTATGAAAATGCTATCTGGAATCATCTATTAGGTTATGGTGATTTCTTCCCAGCTGCTATCTTTTATCGCTTCGCCTTGCATGATTCCATGAACGTAGCTATCCCCGATCATTTGATAAGTACCGTCAGCTCGAGGCCTCATAACCAGTGGCACCGGACAAGCCGAAACCACCCAGACACTATCTCCTTCTAGTGCAGACGAGAAAGCCAGTCCTATATGCCCGTCGTCTGCCATGAAAACTCGGCGCTGACCAGCATATGTTCCTAATAGCGATGCGTACTTAGCAGCCAGTATGAACGTGTCTGCAAGCTCCTTAGCCACCTCGGACGTCCACTCCAAGTCAAACTCCTCAGAAAATCCCCCCAGTGAGGAGGTCCTTTCCATGAATGAAAATATTGACGCCAGCTGTGAGTCTGGAGGATCAGAGGCACCTAACTTTTGCAGCATCTGTTTGACCCATTCAATGCTTGGAAGTATATCGTGAGCTTCATCCCCATACCGGGCCACGAGAGACTGGAAGTTTGTCAATTGTTCCAAGTATACAAGTCGTTGGTCGACTGTCATGGAGGTGTCCCAGACCCGTAAGTATTGAAATAAGATCCAGCATAGCCAGGCTTGAAAGCAAACACCAAGCTCCGAGACATCTGGGATCGAATCGGGTATAACTGAGCCAAAAATGAAAGTATGCCAACAAGCTTGGAGGCTGAGCTCTCCAGTTACTTTGTAGCGCTTGGCGCACCGTAGTAGAAGGGCCGCAAACGGTTCGACGTGGAGGAAATAAGCAAGTACGTAGAATTGATAAGACCCTGGAAGAATCTGTCCAATACGCTGGGCCTGCACAGAGAGTCTCGAGCCAGTAATGCTGAATCCAAGAGAGCCAATCTCACTGTATCGTGCTGCGTCCAATCGAAATTTGTTTCTGGCGAAGGGGAAAAGGATAGGGGCAGTTCTTGCAGCGGATGGCTCGTTGGAGAAATCAGGCACCCATGAGGGTATATCATCTGAAGGTAAATTCAGTGTGCCATGATGAAACTCTGCAATCCCAGCCAAGGAGATGAAACCAAGGTGATTGCAATGATTTAGGATGTTAGCCGTTGCGGCTGTAAATACCTCAGCAACTGAAGCATCGTAGTCAACCTCCAGATCGCATCGGGGAAGTCCCATATGGCTCGCGGCCATATTGACCATTCCCAGTAACGAATAAACCCGATCACGAGCATTCGTTACCTTGAACTTATGGCACATCATCATCATGTACGCCAAGTGAGAACTGGCGGTCGTTTTCCAATTACCAGGGCCGGTAAGATCCTCGATAAGAGAAATCTGTGGGTGATCTTGGGTTTTTCTCAAGCTTTCGAGGGATATGTTGATCACGCTGATGAAGTGAATGGCGTAAGGTCCTGGCGTCCATGAAATCTCTTCCACCTTGGCCATGGCTAATGTCGCGTTGGGATACCAGCCCAGTCTTGAAATCATTGTCAATGCTGAGGTGAGCTGTTCCCAAGACACGCATTCGCTGTTTCCCAGAAACACAAACGTCTGCCGAGCTAGGACGGTCTCTTGAATCACCCAAGCTCTACGGAACCAATTCCGGTCCAGAAGATCAACGAATGGCTTCCAGCCTTCAGAAGGAATAGGTGGAAGGCCCGAACTTTCGACTTTGTTTTTGTCCAGGCTCACTTCACTTCCACGTGTCTCCTCAGCCAAGCTGGAAAGTGCCCGTGTCAGACGAATAGCCTCAGCTGGGTCCTTTCCGCCATCACCCAGCCAGATATCGACTCGGGCTGCCATGCTGTAAATCTCGCTCATGATGCTGACCTGGATCTCGCGCTCCCTTTGGTTCGTCTGGTCAATACATATCGCGTCGATCCACAAATACCAATCAAATTCCTCGAAGCGCTTGAGAGCACCGAATAAGTTTGGCTGGACGTAGAATCTATCGCCATTCACCAATATGCATGAGTTGCGGTCAGCACGCTTGCCGAGTCCCTCCACTGGTGCACCCCATGTATAAGAGAGTGCGTGGTAACCAAGTGCCTTTGCATCATCTAGAGAATGAGTGGTCACGTCGATGTTTAACCTTTCCGTTAAGAGACGGCGTGTTCGCGGACGGATTTTTACTAGACGAATATGTGTCGAGTCGAGTGTCGATTCATATTTGTACTTGGTACTAAATGTACTGCTTCTGCGGAGAGTTGTCCACGACGAGGAGCGCATCTTTGGAGGACGTAATTGAGGATGTAACCTTGGCTTGTGGAGTTGATTTCTTGGCTGTGTAACTACAAAAGAATGATCTCGCAGATAAATGTTGAGACTGCGAGATTCACTTTGAAACCCCCCTTTTCTCTGCATGGATATGTAGTGTCTAATTGGTTCGCTGTTACCGCGCGCTTAGATCTCGCAGAACCAACACATTTGAAGCTATAACCACTTTAACCGCCATCCATGACAGGCTAGTCTAATACCGGCATGATCCGACTGCAGGATCGCATAAAAGACACAATATGTCAGAAACCGGATCCAGAACCTTTTGATACGATTGCCAGCTGAGACTTAATTGGACCAATATCAGATCCGTTTTTTGAGGTTGGTGCGGTTCAACTTGGCCCTCTGAGCCAGCATATGCCCAAAGAGGATGTAAAATGCTATGATATGATGTCAGCATAGAGATAATACGCAAATTCCCATAGCTCGCGTACCTGGAACGTAGATGGCTAATCCAAACCAAAGCAGATACTGATACGCTGGGTTTCGAGCCTGGGATGGCTGGATGACTTCGTACACAAGTTTCATCTCCGAGATAATACCAACGGGGTAAAGAACAAGGAACATGTTGTACCTGTTATGAGTCAGTCTCTTTCTCTTATCACATCTCGTCATGCTTCTCACCTCAACCATGTCAAACCACCTGGCACAGATCCCGTCCCCGTCTGAAGAGTAAAGTAAAAGTACCGAATTGCATCAGCCGCATTCCAAGCCATGAGCATAAGACTATACGCAGTCTCTCGATAGCCAACTTCCGGATAGTTTCGTGTAATAGCCCAAACAATGGTGTTTCGACCAGCGACTTGCAGAGCCGTTGCAGCGGGAGCTGCTCGGACAAGACCGGTGACAGCATGGACAATTTCCATCACAGTAAAAGTCTCAGTCCATCGTGCTGTGATGTTGAGTTCGTCCCACACAGCGCCATTGTCTTGGGTTGACCACAGATGTGCCGTTCTGAGCAAGAGGGCTGTTCGAAGAATGGCTGAGAGGGTGTTGTAAATGAATAAATAAGTGGATGGCTTAGGCTTCGAGTCAGAAGTTGATCGCGCCATTTTTGCTACAGATAATGAAGTCTGCAGGTGTAAGATCGTAGATTCAGATACGGAGCAGTCTTATGGAAAATTCCACGACACGCTAGGTAGCCCACTAAGGCGGATTGAGTTGTACCGAGGCTGACGCTCGAGAACTTCCCAATCGAGATGCTACGCCGGATATTAACTAAAGACAATATCACTTATTTTAAAGGTCAATAATATGCTAGCCCTAATTAGAAGTAAAAAACTATAGCGTTTTACTTAAATATTAAAACACTATAATAAAAATAAAACCTACAACGTATAGTAATTACTACTATATTATATAATAAAAAGGTAAAATATAATATATAAATTACTATAGTAAAAGGTTTACTATAA